>JARPMJ010009338.1:0-27896 GCA_033366665.1 Phoxinus dragarum | reverse complement strand
GAACTCCATTTGGAGGCACATTGAGTACTTCTCACATGAATTCACTAAACCAAAAATAAACAGAACAAAAACAAAGTGTCATTATGTTGTTTATGGCAGGTGCAGCTTTATCAAAAGATGGAGACCGTCTCATTTCATAAATGATGCTGCAAAAGACATTATCATACGCTCCATGCCACAAACATACGACAAATGGCTTGAAATAATCATATTGTCACAAGGAAAAATATTTTCTACTTAACATAATAATACAAAATACAGTCTCATCATGGCCAGTAAGCATTATTGATTGTATTTTCTCTATTCGCTCGGCAAGTCGTCATTGCTTAATAAATTATAGAGTGTTTGTATAAATCCAAACACCACTGTCAATGAAAATTTATCTTGCACCATAGAGCTCTATAAAATGATCCACCAAATCATTTTCAGATAATAAAAATAAATATTGACATTACACATAGGGTAAGCATTCTAGAAAATGTAATGTTCTTCAACCAAATAAAAATGAACGTATATAAAATTATAACATATCTATAAATCTAACAGGTGGAATCTGGTGTTTCTAGAAAGACTCCATATGTTGTTTATATGAGCGATATGAAACTGGGTCAAGTGTCTCCAGGTGACTCATGAACTGAACATTTTCTGAGATTTTCCAGTCACCATTGTGCCAGTCAGAAATGACTGAAAATACTGTACCGTTTTTAAAGTGACGGCTTGACGTACGGTGGCTCTTTAAAGTCAGATGTTAGATCAAGTCATTCATTATTCGTGCGCAACACAAAACAAAACCTCAGAGTTATTTTCAAAGCATCACACCATATAGAAAACAGCAAAGTACGGTCACGTCCTCTCATCTGGTGTCAATGTTTTCTCACTATTAATGGACTGAGTTCACTGGATGAACTGCTTCATTGAAAACCACAACAAGATGCTGTCTTTGTTCTTGATAAGAAGAGATAAGGCTTTTTAAAGCTCATATCGCAAGGTCTTCAGGGAAAACTACATTGAATGGTCTTAATTTCCTAATCGGCACCAATTATCAGCGGCCGCTATCTCAACGATTAGCTGTAGCGGCTGTCGGCCTTGAAGCAAAGCCTACGAGAAAGAAATCAAGACGAGGAGAACATTGCTTTTATGTTAGCAAAGAATCAGACTGAACCTCAAACAGAACTTTGGTCATGTACACCATTGAATTCGTCATGCTAAATCCTTTATATTACTGTATGCATTCATCAGTTCATTGTATTTAAAAGGGCTATGTGTGGATTTGTTATTAGCGATGGCCGTGAACTGCAGTCAGCAACATAAGAGACTGAACGTGATTCAAGGCCCCGATATACTCACAGTGAAGTTCTTTTTAGTTTTTCCGCTTAGAAGTAAACAGAAGTTGGAAACATCTCTGCAGTGATGTACTGCTAACGAACATCCAGACGCCGTCCACACTGCTGAGTGACGTGTAAATGAATATGTAAATATGTGCTGCACGCTTTCCTCTCAATAGCAACATAAACACACGACAAAAATGACAGCGGTGAGAAAACGACAGTTAAGAAAACATCTGATCATAGCGATGTGGATATAATTGCACCAGCTAATTCATCTGCATTTTGAATTAGCTGAGATGAGGTCATTAAAATTACACTAACAACATGCTAATCTATGTTTACATGCTAAAACATGCTAGCAACATGCTAATTCATGCTAGCAAAATGTGGTACTATACGGTTATCCGGACCACACAATGGCCTACCCCCAACCCCGCCCCTAAACCTACCCGTCACTGGGGTTAAGACCAATCATACGATGGCCTACCCCTAACCCCGCCCCTAAACCTTCCCGTCACTGGGGTTTAGACCAATCATACGATGGCCTACCCCTAACCCCGCCCCTAAACCTTCCCATCACTGGGGTTTAGACCAATCAGGGATGACTATACGGGACTAAAAGATACACGTGTGGTTCGGATAACCGTATAGTTCCCAAAATGTTATATCATCAATCTGTCTAATATTTTTATCTATCTATCTATCTATCTATCTATCTATCTATCTATCTATCTATCTATCTATCTGATTTATCTAACTAAAACTTAAACTGAAAACCTTCAAACTTTAAGCTTTTAAAACTACTTCAAACTTCCAGGCTAGGCTTTTTCAAGCCAACTTAAAGTTTGTCAACAAACTTTTTTATCTACAGTAGTTATTAATGAGTGAATCCCTTCTTTAAATGAAACACTGACTTTACTGTGCAGAACAGCTCTTTCGCATTATACTGAACATTGTATAAGCATCCATTTTATGTCATAGAATGGAAGTGAGTCTCTCAGGAGAGCGCGTATACGTCACAACATTTTGATTTTCCCTGCTAAAACGAGTCCTTCACATAATTAGTCTACACTACAGGCTTTCATAGACAACCTAAGAAGTTGGGGAAGGTCTCTTGGTTTAAGTTTTGTCACATGCTGTTCACACATTGGCAATAAAAAGCAATTAATACATGACAATTTTATAGGGAGGGAGGGGGGAGGGGTGTTACACAATGAAAAATCTTGTTAAACAAGTCCTGTATTAGGAAAATTCAATTCAAATTCATACTCATGAACGAGACCCGCTTCCTCAATTCTGAATTGTACCACACACTCACACACTTTCACACTCACCTTGTGTTTCTGTCCTCAGAGGCTCGGTGATGTTGCCAGGGTGATCATATCAGCATTTCCACGGTTGTGTGTGTAGCTGTGGGAGTTTGAGGTGGCATTGATGATCAAAAGAGCTCTTGACTGACAGAAGACTTCATCTGAGACCGTGTACGCACATCCATCGCCTACAGTGACAGCAAAGATTGATTCTCCTTGTATTGTACATGTTTTGTAGTGATAATCAGTGTCTGAGTAATGCGAGCAAACAAGCCGATTCCCCACTGAAACAACAGTGTTTAGCTTTTTACATCAGCCTAAAGTTGCATTTCCAAAATAAACACTACTTTAACCAACACATTGGCCTGTTGAGCTTCATACAAAATATATGATTGAAAAATAATGTTGACACAAAAAAGATCACATTTGTCATCCAATATGCAACATACGACACACTTCACTGCAGTGGTTCTCATTCGGTTTTTCATTTTGTATTAGGACAGTGCCAACACAGTCAAAAATTGTTTATCGAATGTAAAGAAAATGATCATCAAACCAAACATGAAATGCATTAATATTACCCTGAAATGCACAGGCCAAATCAAATGCAAAATGACTCACACGGCCATCAGGCTGAGAAAGAAAACCCACCGTTTTGTAAACCCGTAAACAACAAGTGAGATGTATCAACCTAACACACAGAACAAGCACTAAAATTGAATTAGTATTAGTCATACTTCCCAAAAAAATTGGTGTATTTTCACCAAAATTCAATGTGTGAAGAAGTTCACCTTCAACACCAACAAATATGGGAATCTGCCCTTTAAAATGTAAATGTATATTTTGATATTCTAACTACAGACTTTATGGCTAATTATATTGTATTATTCATATTGTTTTCAATATCCAAATGAGAAGCACTGCTTTTCCGTGAACACTGGGTTTGGATCATGAAATCCTCTCGAGGACTCTTTCATTCAAAATAGCTGATTTAATCCACTTACTTTTTACATTAGATAATCCAAGGGGAATATTTCACTGGAATGAAAGCTTGGCTGCTTACACAGAGGCCATGAATCACAAATCAAACATGTCAGGTGTAAATAGGCTAGTCAGCAGCAGGTTTCACTGAGTTTGTGATTCTCTGTGATTGGTGGAATGCTGCGAGGGGGCGGAGCTTAAGCAGAAACACCTGTTTACCTGCTTCAGGTGAGAGTGTGAGTTGAGGAAACCGCAAAGAAAACGACTGATAGAACTGCAGGGTTTGTTGGATTATCCTGAAATTGGTTGCGCCGTTGAGAGGTAATTTATATTTTTTCACTGAGTTTTATTGAGTTTACATAAGATTTATAAGAAGAAGAAGAAAACAGAGCTAGTTGGTTGTGACAGGAAGAACTGTTGTTTGGACTTTGCTCTTTAAAAGATCTGTGCCTGCGGCTGCTCTGACCTCCATTAATTTGTTTTTCTGGCTTATTTCATTTCTTATGAGACGGAGATGATTATTGCAGACTGTCAGTAAGCAAGTGCTCAAAGAAGGCTCATCCAATCAAAAGTATACTGTATATACAGTATTTAAGCTGTATTCAGTTGTGACTGAACTCTCTTCCTCAAAGTTTTAATTACTGTGTGTTTTATTGGCAGCTACACCGACACATGATGTGTTCCTTAAATGATTTATAGACACACTGATAACAATCACAGTTTCAGTGAGATTGTAACAAGAAACCCAATTCCCTTTTTATTGTCCCCTTTTTTTTTTTTTTTTATTCTTTTTTTTGATAACTCCACCTGGTGTTTCAAACATTATAATGTTTTAGTCACACTGTAGGCTACTAAATGCCTCATTTGCCATTCTCTAGTGTGATTTACACAGGATATGAAAATAGCGATAGGTGAAAATATCAGTCAGGATAAATCAGACAGTGTTTGAGATTTTTAAATTTGTCTGATGCCAAACTGGTCAAAAATATCCAAACACATATTTGTTTTAAATTGAGTAAATATTGTGTATAACAATTTTTTTCATTGAATTATTAATATTGTTATTATTAAAATTGTATTTCATATGATATTATATATATATGTAGATTTTTTTTTTCTAGATATGGATCAATCGAGGAAATATACCACTCCAACACTCTTAAACAGGAAGAACTAATTAAAGAGACAATAAAACACATTATTTATTTAAGTGAATTAAACATTTTGTTTTGTTTTTATTTCACTGTATTTATTATTTCTGAATAATAAAAATAATTAATCTTGTTTATTTATTGTTTATTTCTTTGTATATACAATATCATTATACATTGGGTTCAGTATTGGCTTAAAAAAAAAAAGGCTATATCTGTCAGATACAAGTCTACAGTTCCTGATTTAATTTTTCTGTGCCATATTTATTTTGTTGACATTTCTCCTTTACTACTTCAGAGTGATTAATGTTGTTGTTTTTACACCTTCGAATCGAAACTCGAGACTTTCTCATTCCAGTTGCGTTAAAATGACATTTGAATTTGCCACGACTGAGACCCTTATCAGAATCAAATGACTCACACTTGCAAATGAGGTGTCCAGTCAGCGAGCGACAATGACAGTCTGTTCTTTTTATCCCCCAGGTTTTCAGTAAAAAGTTGACATTTGGCAATGAGCAAGTTTTGGATCAACGTCCCCTTACCGCTGGCTGCATTATACATCATTGCAGCTTGTCTAAATCATGCAGGTGTGTGAAATATATTTATTTATTTATCAGTCTCTTTGAGGGTTTTTCTGTGTTAAAGGTCACTTTTCTCTTCATTTTGTGTGGGCTGTATTGAGTTTCCACGGCAGTGTGACCATGTTATGCATAAATTAACCCTGCATATTAAGAAGTTGCACTGGCCTCCCACTCTGCTGTATGCAAATGCTAGCTCTGAATATTACTGGTTCTGAGATTCAGTTCAATGCACTTGCATGTGCATTTCAGACTTTTTAAAAAAGCAGCAGATGTAGCGTGAACAAAACAATAGTTCATTATGTGTGAGCGCGATTTGCATCATTGTGAGTGCACTGAAATTATAGAGCATGAAAATGCATAATTCTTAACCATACATCAATGGTCTTGCATGGGTTTAGCCCAGCGGTGTTGCTCAACACATTCATGCTTGGACTGTTTTTATTCCAGCTGAGAGAGGCGATCCGTAAATCACAGACACTCCCTGCATTTTGTGGGAAAGTGCAATGCTAACAGGAATGACATTGTCTGACATGTTCTGTTGTGTTGGTGGTGCAAAAAACAAAATGAACCTGACAATCTGTAGCATTTCCCAAAAACACAAACAAAAAAAATCATATGCCCCTAGCAAAGATTGCTCATCTGTAATCAAATCAGTTGTTTGTGAATTTGAGACACAAAGATAGTAACAGGAGCATCTGAAGAGAGTAAAGCACATCCGTTCACATTGCAGAGATCACCTGATTGTTGTTTCAGGACACATTTAGTTTCTGAGGACAGTAAACTGTTGTTCGGTACCATTTCTGTGACCTTCACAGCTGTGGCCTTTGTCGAAGCTTTAACAAGCACTAAATGTTATAAATTAGCATTGAGCCATGAGTATTCATTTAGTTTCCAGCATAAACATGCTTCTTTTCACTCTTAAAAAATAAAGGTTTTATTGACATTTAGGGTTCCATGAACAACCTTTAAATGGGTGGTTGAGTATGATTTCACTTTTCTAACTTTAGTGTGTAATGTTGCTGTTTGAGCATAAACAACATCTGCAAAGTTACAACACTCAAAGTTCAAAGCAAAGGAAGATATTTGCTTTTAAAGAAAAGGACTACAACAAACGGCTGGTAGGGACTACACGACATTCCTCCGGGTTAATGACATCACCAACCCTAGAATTTACATAAGCCCCGCCCCCGGGAACACACAGTCTATGTTGAGAAGAGGGAGAGTTGTTCTTTTTATGAGTCAGCTCAAACTTTAGCATCCATCTTTTCACATGCAATAGAAAGTCACTCTGTGTGCATCTCACAACAGTTCCTATACGAGCGATTTATATATTATCATGACAGAATATGCTAATTGAAGATAGTTAACTCCACATCAGCAACATAAATTCATCAACTAACCATTCAGAGACGTCCTGGTGCTTCTACATGTTGTCACTTCTTCTTGAGTCTCTCCATCTTTGTCTGACTCGTTTTAACATTAAAGGCAGAACCGTTTCTGTCATGTTAGTTTGTCTGCGTGAGGTGATCACAGCTGCTAACACACACACACACACACACACACACACACACACACACACACACACACACACACACACACACACACACACACACACACACACACACACGAGCTCTTGAAACCCCGCCCTCTGCAGCAGCTCATTTGCATTTAAAGGGCCAGAAACAGTGCGTTTTGCAAACCCTCAAAAAGTGACAACTTTAACATGCTATATAAAAATATCTGTGGGGTATTTTGTGCTAAAACTTCACACACACACTCTGGGGACATCAGATATTTATTTTACATCTTGTGAAAAGGGCATTTTACCACCCCTTTAATATTCCTGGACCCTTTCCATTACACAAAAGGTTCTTTATTTTTTTTTTTTTTATGTTCTTCACACTAAGAAAAAAAATGGTTATTTTAAGAACTGTTCACTGAAATGTTTTTTTGGGGAACCAAAAATTGTTCTTCTGTTGTGCCGAAAACCCCCTTTTGGAACCTTTCTTTTTAAGATATTCTGCTTGGTCCAGTTAACTTAACGTTATGCTATTCCATCTGTAAAAAAACATTTTCTAGTGATCATGGCTGAGGTAATTCATCAAATATGGGAGCAGAAAGTTATTACCATCCAAATATCCAGAAGCACCATGCAAGTGCACTTTCAGCATTTTAAAGAGCCGATGGATGGTGTCTGGATATGTGGAGTGATGCTGTACAGTCTGTATCATCCTCCACACAACCAACACTCTGAACCAACCCGCAAGATTGAAGCATGGAAATTGCACCTAGCAGATTTTCTAGCACAGACAGAATGTGCAAATAAATGGCATTATTAGCAACCGTGATTCATTATAGCAAATCCCCCTCTTGATCCCTTTTTTAAAAGTGCATATCATTGAAAACAGGATCGTTTGTGCTCTTTCGAAATAAATGGTGTCATGTCTCTTCTTTCTCAGACCAATCGTTGAAATTAAGCTGCAAAAATGGTTTCATCAGAAATAGCCACAGTTATAAAGTCACAACTATGAGCACATTAACACATGAGCACATATGAAAGGGCTAATTCCTATTCAGCAACTTGGAGATGTCATTGACATGCAAAGAGATTAGCCAATCATAACAGAGCTCATTTACATATAAAATATGTAGTTGAAAAACTGTGAAAAGACAGTTTAGTTTGCATTATAAACAAAACAGCGGCTGGTTTTGGTGCAGAAAACCTTGACTAAGTTTCAGGGAGAAAATGCAACACAAAAGTGCCGTTTAATTAAATGTGCAAAAACTGATGGTCGTGGCCCAAACATCATGCATTTCAAGACATTAGTCAGGTGTGTTTCCTTTTTACGCATCTAATCACAAGCCTCTGTTGTTAATTCCAAAATTCCGAGAGAGAGAGAGAGAGAGAGAGAGAGAGAGAGAGAGAGAAACTATTTTAATGACAAAATCGTCAGAGCAGCGCAACAACACGTTTCTATGCGAGTGTGTATACGTACTGTATGTGTTTGAGTGGGAGAGTGAGAAAGAGAGGCCTATGTGCTTTCCTTTCCATACATAATAAAATGTAATTTTGTGGACATAATTTTACGTTTTTTATCCTATAGCTTACTATATGTATTTGCTTGGTCAGTGTTGTTGTGGGATTTGGTTATTTTGCTGTTGTTGTAGGCTGTGTATAGCCTGCAGACGTTTGAAATAACTGGAATCATTTGGCGCAGTGATATGGAGCTGTAATGTGGTCAAAACCTGCCTGGAACTACTGTGTATTCCTAAAAATAAGTTTGTCAACCAATTAGATTCAAACATTCAACTGCCCCATAGTATAAGAAAATAATAAAATGCAAAAAAAAAAAATATATATATATATATATATAACCATAAGTAGTAAAGATTGCACTTTAAAGGTTTAGTTCACCAAAAATTACCCTCATGTCGTTCAAAACCCTTAAATGGGGTGGTATGATGCCCTTTGAATGTCCCCAGAGTGTGTATGTGAAGTTTTAGCTCGAAATACCACAGATATTTTTAGCATGTTAAAATTGTCACTTGAGCAAAAACACAACGTTTTTGTGTTTGTCCCTTTAAAAGCAAACGAGCTGGCACAGAGGGCGGAGCTTCAACAGCTTGTGTCCTTTTACCTCACACAAACATGCACTAAAATGTTCAAAAACCGGAGTCAGACAATGATGGAGAGACTCATGAAGAAGTGACAACATGTAGAATGCAACAGGACATTTCTGAATGGTTAGTTGATGAATTTAGGTAGCATATGTGTAAGTTAACTTCTAGTCATTGATTAGCATATTCTGTCATGTCACAATGACATATTCTGTTCAATCTATAAATCGTGTTCTAAAATCAGGGACAGAAAGCTCTCAGATTTCATCAAAAAGATATTAATTTGTGTTCCGTAGATTTGGATTCGGGTTTGGATGTCATGAGGGCGAGTAATTAATGACAGAATGATCATGTTTGGGTGATCGAACCATTTAAACAAACTAGTTGAGAACCAAACGAAACGAAATTGGACAAGACAGGTGTTTGTAAAATGAATGGTCATTAATTCATTATTCTGTATCTCTCTCTGTGAACCTTTAGCTCTTACGTGGGCTATAAAGGTGAGTTCCACAGGACCACAGACAATAAAGAAAGCCCAGGGGGAGACTCTTACTTTGGGCTGCACGTACAGCGCGGACCCCGCAGATGTCGGAGAGCTGGACATTGAGTGGACACTCGTCAGTCAAGACATGACGAAGAAAGATGAGCTGGTGAGAGGGCACTGAGAGTACAAAAGGGAGATTAAAGTGGTCGTGACATGGATATTTTTATTGAATATGTTCCTTGAGGGTCACTTATAGTGTTCATAAAGTATTTTGCATGGAATTTTTTTTTTTTTTTTTTTACTATTGTTCTGCCCCTCTGTCTGAAATTATAAAAATTTTAAGATGTGTAAACAGCCATTGTTATGATTGGCTAACTTCATTGTATAGGAGAATCAATGCCCACTCGCAATAGCACACGAGTAAGGGCATGTTTACACGACAATGATGTACTGAAAGCGGAAAAGTTTTTACTTTGTGTCTTTTGTGTACAGGTGACGACATTGTCAAACCGATCCCTGTTCACACAGATCCGTTAAAATGACAAAAATAGCTGTATTCTGCTGCCAGGACAGTAGTTGGCGATGTCACTTTGTAAAGAAAAACTGCGACTTTAGACTGAACGTGTAATACGCATGCGCATGATGTCACCGTTTTTACAAATTCACATTTTTGTAGTTTACACAGAGACAATAACAGTATCGTTTTCAAAAAACGTGCACTTTGAAACCCGTTTTCAAAAGGGTCCCCAAAACGCCGTCGTCGTGTAAATGAACAGCCGAAACGCAAAAGCATTTTGAAACTGTATACCTTAGGGACCTCTTATATATCAAAAGCTCAAGAAAAATTTGACTTCTCACGTTAAAGCACATTCTCATCTTGTATTGATACTCGGGCTGTTTATTAGCATCTTTAAGAAAAATAAACAATTTAAATAGTTCTGTTTCCTTTCGAAAGCATCTGAATTAAGTATAAATGTAATTTACTTTAGCTTGTCACAATTTCTCATTGTGGTTTAGTTTAACTGGAGTACGAAAATATCTCAAATTAAAATTGAAATAAAAAATGTAAAACTACATGGACAGTTTATAAAGACACACAACAACAACAAATATTAATATATATATATATAATTCTTTTGGAAGATTATTTGACTGTTTTACGAGAAAATTGTATTTTAGTTTTTCTCCTTCAAAATGTCATGTTTATCTTGCTGTTTCTTTGTAATTGTGAAATGTATTACAATTTCCGCATGAAAATTGTTTCTACCCCCCATTTTTTTTCCCGGAGTACATCACTGAGACTACTGAAGGAATAAAGGTGATTTTAAAACTGCAAAGAATGCATGCCGTGCAGCTTTTCTTGACGTAACATCTGGTGTTTCTGATAAGACAAGAATGTAAGAATGTTTCCTCAGCTCCAAGGAGATCACAGCCTACACCTGATCAATCGTATATCATCTTGATGGATTTTGTAATTTCCTCCCATTTCTCCCTCGTCCAAACTACTTAACCTCATGCTTTCCAGGGATGTGTGTGGAGATTTGGAGAAATCCGTGTGTACGGTGCATTAGCGGCTCCGTGTTAATGACGGCAGGTGGTTAGACCTGTTATATTAGATAAGGCTCACTGAGCTGGGTTTCTCTCTCTGACAGATCTTATCCTACACCGGAGGGAAACTGCATGAGCTAGGAAACGCAGACCTGATGAGTCGCTTGAAGTTTGTTGGTGACCCGAACGTTGGCGACGCCACGATCACCTTCTCCACCCTCAAGGTCTCGGACACGGCCACGTACCAGTGCAAAGTGAAGAAGACACCCGGATTCGACTCCATGAAAGTCACTTTAGTGGTGCTGGGTGAGGACGAGCACATTCTCTGTCTCTGCTGACCTGCTCTGGCGCTCTTGTCAAGCTGCTGTGTTTCTGTTGTACCGGTTCTCTCCACCCCAGCGTGGCCCTTTCATCCAGTCGTTCAGGATGGCATGACTGGAATGGCAGGTGGGGTGGATGCTCTTTGTTCACGCCTGCCTTCTGTTTTCCTCTGTTAACCTCAGGCCAACCCCGACACCTCGTCTGTCGAGAGCCTCAATGATTTCCACTTTCTTGGAAAACTCCAGTTCAGTGCTGTGATCCTTTAAGGGTCCTGTGTAATTACAGTTTAGGACTTGAGGCTGATTCTATTTTATTTCAAAATGTTTGTGTTATTCTTTGCAGCTTTTACCATTTTCAGTTGAGAGATTTATAATTTATATTTATTTTTTAAGTATAGTATATTTTGTACTATAGTGCTATTGGGGCTTCTTTAGTGTTCAAATCTGAAATGAAAAATAATTCATGATTATTTTTTGGAGCCATGTAAATCTATTTACTCAAGTTTCTGCTTTATTTATTCCAGTGAACAAAAATAACGTTTAGTTTTCATTTAAAAATTAAAAAAAACCTACATGGAGCCCATGTTATTTCAGTATCATTGAGATACTTCATATTAATATTTTGACATCATTTTTATTTATATATTATCCATTTTCATTTAAAAGTTTTAGTAATTTTGTTGTGTGCTCACCTTAAATGAATGAATGTTTAGCCAATCATTATTACATATTTGGGTCTTTAGTGACCCGGATCTATACTACCTAACACAGATTAATCTCTAACTGCTGCAATAATATAAAACTCGTACTATACGGTTATCCGGACCATACGATGGTCTACCCCTAAAACTACCCGTCACTGGGGTTAAGACCAATCATACGATGGCCTACCCCTAACCCCGCCCCTAAACCTACCCGTCACTAAGGTTAAGACCAATCAGGGATGACTATACGGGACTAAAAGACACGTGGTCCGGATAACCATATAGTACCTAAAACTCTCCTGATGTTTTAATAATAATTGCGAAAGAATAAAATTAAACATATTTTGTTACTTTATGGTTTTTCACCATCGTCAGCTCATTTCCACAGTACATTCAACATCTGACACATATTTGCGATCTCAAACTTAATGTGTAATATAGTTTATTTTGTTATTTAAATTTTAGATGTTGTAGCAAGGCTACCAGGTGACAAGTAACCAGTAACAAATATTATTTTACGAAAGTTATTATTTTAGTTAACTATAATAACATGACAACATATATATGTCAAGGGCTGGACAATATATAAAATATTATATTTGTAGCCTATATATATTTGTAATTTTGCTGCTGTCGTAAAATTTGGCATGATTGTGAATTAATTTTTATCTGGCCATTAAATTTTCTAAACAGCGTGACACTAATTTCACAATGTCAACATGAAATTGGACTCCCAACCCATTTTACTTCCTTAAATATGATGCCTTTCTGTGTGAAACAGGATATTCAATAAGAAAAACATTTATAGGACTTGATTTTATCTAGGAGGAATAAATTAGATTGTGAAAAGCTGGTGTTGTACACCTGAAAGTGAGGTAGTTTTGTGGAGGATTACCAGTTATCCAAAGCAAATTTCTTTCTTTTCAACTGCTATTTAAATATATGTATACACATCATTTGTATACCTTTTTTATCAAATTGTCTACAATGTCTGATCACTGTCAAAAAAAGTATTTTATATATATATATATATATATACAGTAAAGTAATTAAAAATATCAACATGTATTATTATTATTATATTAATTAACTCTATATTGCCCAGGCCTAGTGCAATCATTACTGACGTTGCAGGCTCATAACAGATCAGTTTGTTCCTTGCCATGTGATTTTGTCCATGACCTCTGATTGTTTTTCTTTTGGTTTCTGTCAGTACGACCTTCGCCCCCTAAATGCTGGCTGAAAGGCAGCGAGGAGAAGGGCGGAACCGTTTCGCTCCACTGCTCAACCGCCCAGGGTTCATCACCTCTGAAATATACATGGATCAAAGAAAGTGGAAACATGCCACCAACCGCAACACAGAGTGAGTGAGTGAGTGAGTGAGTGAGTGAGTGAGTGAGTGAGTGAGTGAGTGAGTGAGTGAGTGAGTGAGTGAGTGAGTGAGTGAGTGAGTGAGTGAGTGAGTGAGTGAGTGAGTGAGTGAGTGAGTGAGTGAGTGAGTGAGTGAGTGAGTGAGTGTGAGAGAGTGAGTGAGTGACCAGCGCTGAACGCGGGTCTAGCGCTACACTAGCGGATAGTTGAAGCAAAAGCTTAAGATTTGGTAGCGCTTGAAGAACCTGTAGCTTCAGGCCTGTGTGACGTAACGCCAGCTGCTGTATGAAAACAAAAACATTGTTTGAGCCTCATAGCAACCAAACGAGTTTTACTGTGTGCACTCTGCCGTGAACGCCGCTGCCGGGCCTTTCGCAATGCCTGCTCATTCTGAATGACTCCTTTGTTTAAAGATTCCCTGACCGGAGAGCTGCTCATCTCCAACCACAGCGAGAGCTACACGGGGAAGTACTTCTGTGAGGTCAGCAATGAAGTAGGAGCGGAGCGATGCACATACTCCCTTCAAGCATATAACCGTAAGTATGGGTGGATCCACGACGTATTTGCACATGAAAGACACACTTGACGTCTCAATGTCAACAACATGTCAGTGTTGAGTATTGAGTGCCATATACACTGTCTCAGAACAAAATGATTAATTATCATAGAGAAGTAAACCTGCAGTTACTCTGCAAGGACACCTGTGTGAAGCTGAGAACTTTTTGTGATGTTTTTGAGTCTCACCAAGGCTGCATTTGATCAAAATTTCAGTAATAATATGAAATATTATTGCAGTTTAAAAAACTGTTTTCTTTTAAAATACATTTTAAAATGTGATTTATTCCTGTGATCAAAGCTGAATTTTCAGCATCATTACTCCAGTCTTTAGTCACATGATCCTTCAGAAATCATTCTAATATGCTGATTTGCTGCTTAAGAAACATTTCTTATTATTATTATCAATGTTGAAAACAGTTGTGCTGCTTAATATTTTTGTGGAACCCCCATGATACACTGCTATTCAAAGGTTTTGGGCAATTAAGTTTTTTTTTTTTTTTAAGAGAGAGAGAGAAGAAATTAATACTTTTATTCAACAAGGATGCATTAAATTGATCAAGAGTAACTTTTTAAGATATTTGTAATGTTACACAAGATTCCTATTTCAAATAAATGCTGTTCATTAAACTTTCAATTCATCAAAAATCCTGAAAGAAAATGTAACATGGTTTCCCCAAAAATATTAAGCAGTACAAACTATTTTCAGCATTGATAATAATAATTTAAAAAATATTATTATTAATTGAGCAGCAAATCAGCATATTAGAATTATTTCTGAAGGATCATGTGACCAAAGGCTGGAGTAATGATGCTGAAAATTCAGCTTTGATCACAGGAATAAATGACATCTTAATATATATATATATATATATATATTCAAATAGAAAACAATTGTTTTAAATTGTAATATTTCACAATATTGCTGTATTACATTTTTTTGATTAAATAAATGCAGCCTTGGTGAGCAGAAGAGACTTCTTTCAAAAACATTTAAACTGGTATTGTGGTAAGTGAAAAAAGAAATGGCTTAAAACGTGAAGTTAGTTAATTGAAAAGTTCCTGAGGCTTTTGAGACCTTTTTAATCTATTTCTTCAAGTGTCATAAATACTTGAATGCACGTTATTTGCACACAAAAAAAGTGTATTTATGCTTATTGAACCAATGGAGAAATCCAGTCATTTTCCAGTGTGTTCAGCACATTTCTGTTCAAGGTTCATATATTATACTGAGGGCAACTGCAGTAGCATGTCTGTTTATGAAGGCCATTATGCAGCATGTGTCCTTCAACAAAATATGTAAGACTCACTCAACATGTGCATATTATTTTGATTAACCCATTTATTCTCCAGATGATTTTGTAAGGCAATTAAAGCCTCAGCAGCACTGTCAGATGAACTGTTTCTCAGTTTAAGACTCGAGTGAGCCATTTCTGCACATAATCTATTGGCTTTTATCTGAATCTTTTATCCCTAGCAACCAATAAAGTGGGAGTGATTGTGGGAGCTGTGATTGGTGCTTTGCTGCTGCTGCTCCTCCTCCTTTTGCTGATCTGGCTCCTGATTTGCTGTTGCAACAAGCGGCGCTATGAAAAAGAGGTAGCCCATGAGATCAGGTAAGATGTTGCTTGTTTATATATTTAAAAACAATTGGAATGTTGATGAACCAGAAGTATAGCGACATTCCTCCGTATTATGACTTACATCTGAGTGAAACGGATTATCAAAATGTAAAAAAATGTAGGACAGGGACTTGGTTTCTATGCGTCAGTTGTTGATTGGATGTGAAAATGGAGGTAGATAAACGCCTGACTGGAGAAGTCCTGCATACATCATCAGAGAGAAGTTGTTTACACCGAAAGTTCCAGTTATGACATAAAAATAAAAAAAATAAAGAAACTTATTTAGGCATGAATCGTTTTCAATAAGATATATTACATGCTTTTGGAAAATAGATAGGGGTGAATTTTCAATTTGTGACGACTTTAAAGTTAAAATCCCACAGACGTACATAAAAGGAGAGGAATGTCAGTGAAACTTGAAGTTGGACTCCTTTGACTTGAGCCAGAGTGCAAGCACTAATAAACACATTACACAACTACATTAGCAACCACCCACAACACCCTGACAACATACAGTAGTGGGAAGGTTTGCCTGGGTGTAGTCATACTAGAGGGTATTTTGTAAGCATTTTAGTGGATTTTCACACTTTTTAGGAAAACATTGCCCAAAACTATTGTTTTTCTTCCTTCTAATATTGTGAAACTTAATTATCAAATGGGAAAATCCATTCTTGCTAAAAAAAATGGTGGTATAGAGGTGTGTTCACGCTATTTCGGAATTACTGTAATTGAGTTTCCAACTTGTAAAAAGCGTTCATGTCCTCGTAGAACTCGTAACTACAACTTGTATCTTGACCGCTGTACCACCTGACCTGCCGTTGATAATGTTGCCATAGAAATGCATCCAAGAACAGCTCATTATGTGAACAGCTCCAAGTAGAACGTCACAAGTTGTCGTCTTGTTTTACGGTTATAACGAGAGGGTGTGTGAATGCAGCATGTCTCAACACTGGTGTACTGTCTCACACTACACCAGAGGAAGTAGCCTACATACTTTTAGCTCATCGCTAAAGAATTTCTCACAACAAACCTCATGGGTAAATACCTGGCTGACAAGTCACCAATCTGGTGTGTTATTCATCAACTGCAACCACACCCAATAATACCTAACTGGACTGGCCCCAAATATGTACAGTATGTGTCCTTTATATATATTATAAATGAAAAAATAAATGTGGCTAACACCATGTGACATTGTTCCTTTCTCAGGGAGGACACGGCAGCTCCGGAGAGTCGCCCGGGAAGCCGTAACTCCAGCTTCCGTTCTGTAAAGGATTACCGCGTCCACCCCGGGATCTACTACAACTCCGTACGGAAAGCCGACGTCACGCGGGTCGGGTCCGGTCACAGCAGCGCCCACACCGAACGCAGCAGAGTCCAGAGGGAAGCCAGCATTCCTGCGTCTGATCACAGGCCTCAGCGCACGTATGACAGCAAATACGGATACCCCGTATAACGTCCTGCCAGGAGACACTGCGCCCAAAAGATTTGAAGACATTAACACTGCACAGAAAAATATTCTCCTAATGTGCAGGATAGCTAATAATATATGTGTATAGTTGCGTTGTTGTATTTTTGTAAGATTGTTTTATAAGTATTTACATAGTCGTTTTGGTGAAATGTGGTCAAAATGATAACGGTAATTTTAATACATTAAACTAACAAACCTTTTTGTTATAAAAATAAATTAAATGTAATATATAAAAAATTATAACCCTGACCTATATGCAAATTACTTGATGAATTTTCCTATCATCAGAGTAGTTTCAAGGATCGGATTGCACAGAATTTTGTTTGTTTGGGTTCAAAAAGATCTAAAGCATCTGAGCTGTGACACATGAGGGATAAATCTGTTCTTGTTGGAGTGATATAAGCCCCTCAAGTCAATTTTATTTATAACGCTTCTCACAATGGACAATATTTCAAACAAAGCATCTTTACAGAATAATAATAATGCCTCAAATTCTGTGAGGTCCTCATTTGGAAGTTCAACTACATGAAAATTGTGCCTTTTCTGTAAACCCAGAGTGAGCAAGCCAAAGAGAGGCGCTCACTGTCGAGTCCAGCTCCCTCTCTCTGGATGTGATGTGGGGAGAAGGTCCAAACACACTTAACCCTGTCCATAACTCTATCCCTCCACCCATCAGATATACTATACTAGATCAAGCTCAACGCTTGACGTCCAGAGAGGTGGAGCCTCTTCATACAGTAGGTGTTAGGAGTGGGGGGGGAAAACCCTGGAAGAAATCATTACTTTCTCCACTATTCTAAAAAATAATGCAATGCTTACAGTATAAGCATAGCTTGTGGTATCAATGCTGAAAGTCAAGTCACATTTATTTATATAGCGCTTTTTACAATAGATTGTTTCAAAGCAGCTTTACAGAGATAATAGGAAAACAATGCTACAAAGTTTGTTTCCAGAACAAAATAGCGTCACAGGCCAGCTTAAGTAAGTTCAGTGATGTTTCATTTTTGTTGTAAAAAGTTATTAATTTAGTTCATTTATATATATAGCCGCTCTGGAGAAAACTGTGTCATCGTCCAGCTCAGTTCAGTTCTCATATAATGGTGTCAATGCAGGCAGATCAATAATATTGATGAACATTACATGAAATGTCCCCAACTAAGCAAGCCAAAAGCCAATGGCAACAAAGGTGGAAAAAGGCGACAGTGTCAAGGAACCAAAACTCCATCAGGTGACAGAATGAAGAAAAAACCCTTGTGAGAAACCAGGCTCAGTCAGGGGACAGTCCTCTGGCCAACCAACGAACAGTGTATGATTATGATATGCAAAAGCAGCGCGACATGGTACAACAGACACATTTTGCACAGTTTACATACAAACAATTTAAAAAAAATTGTATATGGAATGTGTCTTGCATTCTTGTGCTCTCGTAATCTTTAAAGTCAGCATGAAACAGAAGTTGTGATATAGTCTTTTCTTCCCTATTGTGATGTGTATTCGAGTAAAACATTGAGAAATAAATCAGGACGGGACTGGACCGGGATTTTTGTGCTCTGGAGTTGATTGGATTGTAGGAAGTTGGGCATTGTTAACTAAATAAGGACAGATCTGAATGGCAATTTCCAGTCAGTTGTGGAGAATATAGTCCCACCCTCCACCAAGACTCAAGCCTGTCACTCACATTAGAATGACCAATAGCAAAGCACAACCATCCAATCAATTCCCCAAGGAGAAAATCAAGTCCCGCCCTACATTTTTTCCTCGTTCAAGATGCCGTTTCAATCAGACATACGTCACAACAGGGAAGAAAAGACGATCGCAACTTCCGTCTCATGTCACTTTTAAACATCTTGAGCTGAGTTTAGAAAGCAAATGTTTTCATGTGGCATGTGGCTCATAGCAACAAGAGCATGTACATGTTGTGTTCAGAATTACTTGAAAATCTAGTGTGTGATCCTCAGTTTTTCTCTGTAACCATTTACAAAGTCAGCATTTGATACGGCGTTTCAGAATTCGTAGAGTATTCCAGCCCAGTTTTTCCTTTGTAACCGTTTAAGTGTTTTAAAATCTGGTTGTGTTGTGTATTTCAGCCTTAAGTTTACCTCAGCCTGATTTAAAGGTAGGGTAGGTAAGAATTGTCTAAAGAACTTTTTTCAAATTGGCTTAAACTGTCTTTATATACCAATGCATAATTAAAATGTAAGTACTTTGAAAAAGAGAGTATAAAGATTGAGTGACTATAGTGTATTTAATCTTCAAAAAACACAGCTCATTAATTCCTACCGGGATGAAACAAGTGATTGGCTTGCGCGACTGTCACTCTCCGTCGCCATGACTACCGCAGCTATTACTGGCTCTGCCCACGTGCGCGCAATCGCGCACCGTTACCCGTTATCACTTTTGTACTCTCTATTTCAGAGTACTTGCTACAATTATGTATTGGTATATAAAGACAGTTTAAACAAATTTGAATAAAAGTTTTTTTAGACATTTCTGACCTAGCCTACATTTAAATGAAAATGAATTGCCAGTGCCAGGGACTAATGTTCAATGACAAGACATAAACAAAATAATGACTTCTAATTATTTTGATTTGTTAAATATTTATATATGATTTTATTCTGCAGTTTGCATGGTGGTGGTTGAATTGGTATAGTCCTCCGTTTCTAATGCATAGTTTTTTTAGTTGCTGTCTAAATGTTTCTCTTGTGCTGCACCTGCACTGACAAGCGTTCAGTTCAAATCTGCACTCTGATTGGGAGATGATGGGAAGGGAATTGTTTGCTCTGTTTGATTTGCATCTTCAGGTCAATCACTTTAAGACAGCGAGAGCGTTGTGCAAGAGCGCCCCCTGGAGGCAGTGCAGCATCCTCCATCACCTCACCCTCTCAACGCCCTTTCCAATCCATTTCTTCTTTTCCACTTTTCTCACAGAATTGTAAGACCAATAACCCCTGATTATGGGATAATGGGTCTGGCCTAAGGGATGGATAATAAGCAGCGAGTGGCAGAAAGACATGAAAAGATATTTGAAATGAAATTAGTGCATTTACACGCCGTGTTTCAGGGACACATCGCTACACAGTGTGTTGGTCTTTGTGGCAGACTGCATGCAGATGAATTCACATTTAATTGCACAAAGTGAACAAGACATTCCTTTCCTTGGCAAGGTTCATCGGGCATGAAAAATCAATATCCTGATTCAAAGAAACCAATAGGCATATCCTTAAATAAGAGAGCAGAAAGATTTTCCTTGCAAACCATTGTTTTTACACCAGCTAGATTTTCTGAAGAAAATGAGAGTGCAGAATCATGGCTATTCTGGTTGGTTGCCAGGATGGTTCTTCAGTTGCTAAGGTGTTTTTTTGAGTGTGTTAGCACATTGCTATTGCTAGGTGGTTATTTTAAAGCATCCTTAAGCCTCATATAATGGTCTTTGGAATTGGCTCAGGTCCCTTCAATGTACATCTATTGGATTTTTTGTCTGTTTGATTAGCCGCCAGTAAAAAAAAAGAAAGGGTGAATCGCTGGTGGTAAAAAAAAAAAAAAAACACTTTATGGTATTTGTCAACATTCATGTCTGTAGACCATTTCTAATGACTGTATCTCAAAAATTATTTCAATCCAGTAGAATGACTCAAGTGCCTTTCATAAAGCATGACTGTATCCAATAAGTGCAAAAAGCCCAAAGTAATGGTTTCCTAACAGAAATGGCATACTGTACATTATGAGTTTATTAATGCTCTGATGGATCCGGTTTTATCTAATCATCTGTTGTTTTATGGCTCATTTCTGTTCTTGAACATTTGAACTCAATGTGACAAAAGAAGTGTGTCCATGCCTTACAATAAATTACTGTATTTTAACAAAATATTATAGCTAGAACATGATGAAAATAAAGAGTTATAGTGAGGGCTGACAGTGGCTGTCAACTTTAATCAATTTTGATATTATCATAATGATTCCTGATTGAATGCGTTTTGAAGTGAAACAGCGAATACAACAAAACATCACAGAATTCATCCAATTACTGTCTGTTTGTGCTGTCCCTCTGAAATGATGTCACTTCCTGGAGGTATGAATCAGTATGACTGATTTAGTAAAGGGATTTTTACAGAGACAGGAAATACACAAGAAAAATCTTTAAGTTAAATAACAACTGAAACATTTTTGAGCATAGAACTGGAACAAACTGGAATATTTCCTATAAATAGCCGATTTTTCATAAAATTTGAGAATAGAAGGAAATTAATGAAAGAAATGGAATATATCCTAATAAATAGTAAACAACACCCACACAAATGAAGACCGTGAAATTACTTAAAATGAACCCCACATGTGCTTAGTTTAACTAACTAAATCATACTTCCCCACTGTAACGCTGCTTTAAAATGATCTGTTTTGTATAAACACTATAAGGTGACTTGACTTTACTTCATTCCATCTTTAAAAAAAAATCTATTTAATATTTTATAAAGACATATATGACGTGGGCGGGATAATGTACCATTTATCTTAATCAAAAGTAACTGTAGCTGTGTGTTTGTCCAATTAAATCGCTTTTGTACGGATCTACATGAATGCATTATGATTTATTATTTAATACCCTTACAGCTTTCGTGGTTTATGAGATGCACAAACAGAATATGGTAGGTTCTCCTGGTAATGTGATGCTTTTATCTGCTGGATCTCTGGGTAAAATGTCAGGGTCGTGTGAGTATTCTCGGTATCAGACGAGGAGCAGAGAAAAGCTGCTGGGTTACTTAGGAAATGAGAAGACGTTTGGCTCAAGGCAAGGACTGCTGGATGTCTTTCAATTCTTTAACAAAAAAGCACCAAAGTTCTTCAAAAGAAACATGCTTATGTGGCCATTATCACCTGCGTGTTATGCAGCAATATTACACTTAATGTGCGTCGTGCAAATGAATGCCAGGAGAGCTGTATTTGTCTTGTGGATGAGGACTGGATCTTGTCATTATGAGTCTCGGTGGGATGTGTGCTAGTCAAATAAAACCTCTGGGTGCATTAGCACAGGAAGGACGGGTGCAGGCAAAGCAGTGTGTCCACCACAGGATTTGGCTTCCATTTACATTGAGCACATCTGAATAATTACACAATATGATTTCATAATGAGAACAGCAGGTTTGTGCAGGTGCCTTTCAGCATACGGCATAGAAACGATGATTAAGGCTGTATTAAAAATCTCAGTCCTCGTTAGAAATGAATGTAAAAAATCTAATGTCAGTTAGATTTGACTTCATTTCATATTTAGAAAAAGTACATATATGATGAGGGCATGAGAATGTCTCTTATTTCAAAAATAACTGTGTTTGTCAAATTAAATCACTTTTGTATGGATCTACATTAACGCATAATGATTTATTATTTAATACCCATATATTATTCTTTTGATCTTCCCTCATATTTAATATATATAGCTCATATTTCAATGGTTTAATCAAACTTATGGTCATTAAAAACATCCCATCACATTTGGTCACTCACTGTATTTGTCCTTACTTTCTCTTAGTGTGAATTATTTAACACAATCTCTTCTTTTTCTTCCCCCACCCTAAGAAAATAACTTAATAATTAATAATGGCCCTTAATAATGCTCATTAACTGGATTATCTAAGTGCTGTAATCATCAAAGTAAACACAAATTGCCGTTACCAAATGTGAAATTGTGTCCTTTGCATAAGAAAGGAAATGAATCTGGCTGAATGAATACGGACGCATTAAACCTGAAACTAAATGCCCACCAACATGGACAAGCCATTTGAATTAAACCGCAATGTTTGGTCAGCTATAGTGGATAGAATGACTAGTCATGCTTTTGTGCCATAAAATACACTGCTTTAAATATGGTTACTGTCAGCATATGAAAATTGTCCTTCAAATCTTGTGTATAAAAGTCACTTGTCTGTTGTCAAGAGCTTGCAGCACCAACCTTAGCAATTCACTTTCAATTTTCTCCCTATCATCTATTTATTTTAAAAGAAAATGCGTTTTGCCATGACAACAGAAAATAATTTTCTGGTATTTTTATCCCCTAAATGCACGAGGAGCTCAAGCACAGCGAACATGAAGGAAAATATTTGAGAACTCCAAACAAGGTAATGAAATATTATTTTTGAAGGAATCATAACTCTTACTGTATGTGTGTGCAAGTTCACAGGGAAAACTTCATATTAATTTATTTATCAATGCTGTCAGATGTTTCTCCTTTATTTATTCTTTAAAGAAATAAAAGCACACAAATGAGTCAATAGCTGTCGTACAGTAAGAGAAAAAATATGAAAGCATCAAAAAGCTGATATTGATCTTTAACGTTTGAGTGCTTTTTAGTATCTTTACTGTTTGAGTTATTTTAATATTATTTGTAGTATATATTGGATTAGCTTTTAATTTTATATTTAAATTTTTATCCATTTTTGTTTTG
Organism: Phoxinus dragarum; assembly: GCA_033366665.1. Lineage (NCBI taxonomy): Eukaryota > Metazoa > Chordata > Actinopteri > Cypriniformes > Leuciscidae > Phoxinus > Phoxinus dragarum. The sequence continues at coordinate 4,413 of JARPMJ010009338.1, read as the reverse complement.
ACTTTTGTCTTTTAATATTTTTTTCATTATTTTATTTTTATTTAGTAATTTTGGTACTTTTAGTATTTCAGCATTAACCTTTTATTTCGGTGAGTTGCCAAATTGCCAACATTTATAATTTTCGTTTTTTCAAGTTTAAGTTTATATTTTAGTTAGCAATAACACTGGTTCACATAGAAAACATACATGTTCATCCTTCATTTATGCATCAATGTTGTCTGTAGAAATAAAATAAATTAGTCAGAGAATAGAGCTCAGTTGACTTAACTTAAAAAAATTGAGGAAACCAGTTGCCTTAAAATTACTAAGTAAATAACCGTCATACTTAATCGAAAAAATTAAGTAATGTGGAATTGTCAAGTTCACATAACTTATTTTTTTCAATTAAGCATTAAGTTTATTAAAGACAAACGAGTTTACTAATTTTTTTTAAGTGAACTGAACACTTTTACACATACACACACACACACACACACACACACACACTCACACACACATATTAATAATGTTTTTTATTAGCTTTTTTATATTTTCAGTTTTCATTTTTATTTTAGTTTGTCATTTTATTAGTTTGTTTTCATTAAAAAAAAAATATTTAGCTTTACAGAATTTTTAGTTCAGTTTTAATACTTCAGGGCGAACAGATTGCATTTGCTATTTAAATGCATTTGCTATTTAAAGCAACACCAAGTAGTTTTTCAACCTTCATAATATATTTCCAAGACCCTTGTGATGGTACATCGACTTACAAGGTTGAATGACACGTCTGCCATAGCCTGATGGGGTCTGCATCGTTTTTACTGGCACTACGGAACTTCGGGGTTCGGGTAGTAACCCGAGCACAAAAAGAACTACAATATTCGACTGCTTTACGGCATACCTCACTTCCCCCACCACCCCCCCACTTCCTCAAATTCGGACGTGAGAGCCCAAATAGCGTTTGTTTGCCGGCTGGTAGCACCTGTATGTTGTTGTCACGGCCGAAGCAGCAACTAAACCGAAGGAGGCAAAGGTTTTGTCGGAGGAGACTAGGAAGAGAAAAAGGGAGAGTGATAAAATCAAAGGCCGGACGAGGATCAATATTGGTCCAGCATTCGCTCGCTGGCGTGAGCTAAAGGAGGAGGGACCGATGCTGACTTGGCCGTCATGCTGTCGGACTAGTAATAGCTAACGTTACATGATTAGACGGAGAAACTCATCTTTTAGGATAACTATCCTAATGACTGCAGGCTGATAGTCATGTTTGTTTATTTATTTATTTTTCTGGTGAAAGTGTCTTGCCTCAGGCTATAATGCCAATCGATTTTTCAAATTTGCAGATTCATCTATGGTTGCTTGATATTATAATATTGACGATATATGGCTATTACCTACCACACAAACATTGAATTGAATTAGCATATCAATTATGTAAAACAGTGGCCAATATGCTACTATAATGACGCTGGCATGTAAACTCCTGCAGAGTTCGGGGGTAACGGCTTGTCAACAAATGCACGTATATCCCCTGGTGTAACCATGACATATTTTGCGACAATAGAAAAAAACAATACTGTTTCCTAACTCTAGGGGGACCCCGAGAGCAAAAGCTACTTGGTGTTGCTTTAAACGTGGTGCAGGACGTGAAAATGATACTAGCAAAAAACACTTGCGTCTGGCGTCGCATTGCGCCGGGTGTATGATAGGGCCCATAATCTCATTGAATATATTTTAAAGATCTTCTTTTCTTTTCTTTGTGTATGTTGAGACCATCCATCGATCATGCTGTCGCCTGAGGGCAAACTCACGGCCTGGCTGCTGACCGGCTTCTTGGCAATTCTCACCATCTTCTTCAACATGTACCTGCTTCTGGTCACCCACAGAAGCTACCGGAAGAAGCACAAGCTCAACCCTGCCGACTTCATCATCACGGCCATCGCCCTGGCCAGCATCTCCCAGCAGGTTCTCACTTACTTATGGCAGACGATAGACGTGATCGACACCGTGTGCCGAATCAGCTTGATGGCGGCCATCCTGCTGGTGCTCATCTTCAGCTTGAAGCTCATCATATTCTGGAGCACGACGTTCCTGACCTTCTACTACGGCACAAAGCTGGTGATGGAGCCCGTCCACTGCTACACGCGCATCCAGGAGGCCATCGTCAAGCACGTCCACACCGTCCTGGCGCTCATCGTCGTGAGCGGCTTCGCCAATTGCGTTCCCTTGCTGAGCGTTCTCACTTATTACAACGGCACGAGCACTGAATTTGGCGATTGCGGGTCCATCATGCCCACCGATACGACCGGGCTCGCCTACGTCTTCTACTACGTGATCATCTCCGACATCATTCCGGGCATTGTGATGGTCAAATGCAGCATTTCGATCTCATACCACCTGGCGAAACATCTTCTGGAGATGAAGGCCAGCAGCAACGGAGCCCACGGGCCCAAGTTAGGCACGCAGATGCGGGTCATCAAGATGACCCTGAGCCTGGTGGTCGTGTACATTGCTTCGTGGCCGTGGACATCTACACACAGATGACGGTGGTGCTGATGAGGCAGAACACGCTCGCACTGACCATTCTCTTCGCCAGCGTCTACACCACGGTCAGCGCGTTCGTGCTGGTTTACGGAAAAAAGAGCTACTGGAAGGAACTGATCGCTTCCTATAACCTCTTTTTAGAAGAGTACCCTTGTTTCAGCAGCATGAAGGTCGAAGAGGTCAAAACAGAACCGCATGAGCACAGCCACGGGCACTAACCTGGAGTTAAGGCCCGTTCACATCAGGGACGATAACTATAATGACTGACAAGATATAGTTTTAAAAAAAAAGTTATAAATATAAAAGAATAGCAGAGTCCACACCTCAACTATAACAGTAACGGCACAGAGAAACATTGACAGCCAATCAGAATCAATCCTGCTTTACGAGCTTGAGCATTTAAAGCGACAGACGACAAAACTGCAGTAAACAATATAATCTGCTGGTGCGCACGCTAATATTGCCTAGGTATCGCTACATATATAGCAGAAAAGAATAGCAGTCCACACCACCACAACTATAAAGATAACAACACAGAGAAACAATATCATTGGAATCGCTTTCAGAACGAAAGAGCTTGAGCATGTAGCGGCAGACAACAAACAATAAACAGAACAAATTCATCCATTGGTGTGTATGCTAATATCGTTATTATAGCTATCATTCTGGGTGTGAACGAGCCTTTAGAAGTGATATAGCTTGTGTAGCTTCTTGCTGTTTATCTAGGGCGAAGACATTTTTTAGATTTCTTTTCACCTGAGATAATACAATTCTATTTTATAACTCATTCTTTAAGGTCTGAGCATTAGATATTATTGTACATTGTGTTCCCTTGAAAGTTTGCACAATCATTCTGCTCTACTAGTCCTTGAAGGTTCATGTTAACGCAACTTGTCAATGGTTGACATGAATAAAGTATAAAAACATTTGTTTGCCTTAAAGAAACTCCTTTGTGGGCTGAAATGTGCTGCAGCGTCTTCTGTGCAAGTGTACTGCCGTTCATCAAACATTTCTTTTCTTTTCTTTCTTTCTTTTAAAGATACACAACAAAATGTTTACATAAAGCACCACAGTGGTTCATCCAATAGTTCGACAGACTCATTCATGAGGGGTCATTTGAACATTATTTTATAATGTTTGCTGGGGTGCATTTATAATGTTAGTATGAAATTGTCATAATTTAGAAATAAAAGGCATTTTTCCTAGCCTGATTTTAGCCCTCTGTTTGAAGGGGCGTGTCTTCTGAGAGACTTCGGTGTAAACGCCCACTGCTGTGATTGGCTGACATCTTTGCATATGAAATAAGTATTACAAATGGAACTCCCTGAAAACCTTTAAGCACGTTTTTACTATAACAGCTCTCAAGGTTTACTAAGCGTGAAAAGTGTTGATTATATATTTAGATTGTGGCATGAAAGGTTGCAGTGATGGGCATTGTAGCTGAGTTGAGTGCATGAATGCAGTGACCTCATCATTGCAACTCTATTTCGGCACTCTAACGAATGCTTTCATCATAACTAAACGTGCAAACACAATGCAAATAAGTAATTTGTTGATTATAACGGGAGTTTTGGCGAGAGTCCTGCTGTTTGATTGACAACTCCAGTGATTTTAAAGGAAGCGTTCTTTGATCGCTTTCTATAATTTAAGCATAGTTTAAATAACAGATTATTTTCATCCTACTAAGAGAAGAAATGTGAAGTTGATCGTTTAGTCACTGGTTTGATTTACTGACACGTCGATAACGAACATCTGACTGTACATGAATCATTACATATCAGAAATCACTGGTCACAGATCAGGCATTAGAATAAACACGGTTCTACATGTTGTTGCATTACTGTCGAGTCCATTTCGTAAGTCTCTTTGCAAATTTACCAAATAATCCACAGT
>JARPMJ010009337.1:0-27902 GCA_033366665.1 Phoxinus dragarum | reverse complement strand
CTACGCAAAGTTTTATAAATGAGGCCCCAGGTCTGCAGCCTCCCCATACTCGGTTGACCATGTATGGGCGAACGAATCACAGCAAAGTCGTGCCAAACTACGTCCGCGGATAATAAGCGTAATACTTTTCTAAGAACCTGTGTTTGTACATTTTATTGGAGTAGAGTTCCCCTTGCTCTGACACTTGCATTAACCAGTTTAGCTCAAGGGGTGGCGTAGTCAGTTGTACAATTAGGGGTGCCACAATTTTTTTTATCCGAATAAATTTGTCAAATATATCAAACATGCAGAGAGTTCAGATGCGTCAATCTCTTCCTGAGTGAGTCAACGTAAAACTGCAGTTGCTGACGCGTGGAGAATGTGTCCTGACGAGTTGTGAGGAAAGATTGACATTTATTTTACTAATTGCGTTTGTGATCGGTTATGTAAAAACTTTGAAATTACGTTATGTTGATTGAAATCACCTGTTAGGTAACTACCCAGCAAGCAATTTTGCGTCTAAAAGACGTCTAATAGCCGTCAAAACACAGCCCAGACGTCTAGGCTAAAACAAGGCTAAATTTGGGCTGTCAGTGAAAATCTAATAGACGTCTAACCATAGCCCAAGAATAAGACGTCTAAGCATAGCCCTAGAATAGACTAGTCATCAATTAGACGGCTATTAAACGACTACATACATGTGATGGCTAAAGGATTCTTTTCACTCAAATAACATGTTCTCATAAATGATAATCCATCCAAACAAATTAAATATAAAAGGTTTTATTTAGACAAAGAACATTAACAACTTAAAGTTCAAAACATAACAATTACCAAAAAAATACAATATAAAGATGATAAAAAATATGGAACATCAAGTTAAGATAACAAAAATATAAAATAATGACCAAATAAAAAGTAAAATAAAAAAACAGTTGGTTTCTAAAACAATATTAATTATTAGCTTTATTTCCGTAACCAACACACCCCCTCCCCTCTCCCTCTCCCTGGCGCTTGCTTAAAATGCCCCCTGTAGGTGCAGAAACTGTTTGTCTTTTATTATGTATTTTGCGTTCACGTTACCAGGTGGTTTGGTCACGTGGGTATAGGTGGATATTTACCTGGTAGTATTTCCTGTTAGTTGTGACTGTGTAGAGGGGGGGTGAGTAGCGAGGAGTGCTCACTTTCTGTTGACCGTTTGTACGTTTTTATGTTTGTAACAATCAATTGTTTCTGCCGTGGACTATTACATCATGCCAATAAAGGTTCACGGATTATGAAGCATGGATGGAAACGCGTCACGGACCTTTCTCGCTGCTCAGTCTCTCCGCGGCTATAGGTTGCCGCGACATTAAGTCAACAGAAAAGCTTACCGCTGGTGGACTATGGACGCAAATTGGACACGGTTGTATCTGCACACCGCATGTTGTCGCGGACGCGTACCGTGAAGTGGATCGACGGAGCCGATTGACGCACATACAAACGGCAGAGGAGGTATGTCAGCGGTTTAAATGGATTGTGGCCGTATCGCTGTTGTTTGAAACATGCTGTCATTACGCTGGATTGGCATTGGATTGAACTCTGTTAGTGGTTTGTGTTGCTCCTGCATATTATGGGCTCGTGCGTGCTGCCTTGTTACGTTCATTCATTGTTTGGCTCTGTGAGCGCGCTGTTTGAAACTGCGCTCACATTGTCCGTTGCGTTTGAGAATGAACTCTGGGGATATAGAGCACGCTGCTGATAGCAGCAAACGAGAGCATAAGCCCACGGCAAAAGCCCTGATGGCTAAAATTGAAGCCTTGCAAAGGGATCGCAAGAGCAAAGTGAATAAAGTGAAGAATGTGATTGTGTCAATGAAAGAGCTGATGAAATGTGACGACAATGCGTCTCAAGTGTGTTCAATGCTGGAATCAATACAGTTGCTTATGGATGATGCATCTGTGCTACATAAAAGCGTATTGCCTCTATTACCTCTTGAGGAACAAAATATACAAAATGAATGGTTTGATGCAATTTCGAAATATTATAATGGCTTTGTAGATGATGTTCAACAATGGATTAATGAAACTGGGAAATGTAATCCCCGCACCGCTCTTCCTGATACCTGCGAGCCTAGGGTTGAAGAAGTAGATGCAACATCTCAAGCGGTTCGTGCATCCGATATTTCACCCTCTGTTGAAGTGGTGTCCACTACATCCAATACTCAGCTCCCTAATGCAAATCTACAAGCTGGAATGGATTCTGCTAACCTTGAAAATGAAATTCAACCGACGGACAGTGTTTCAAATATAAGCAGTAAACGATCATCTGGAGTGGCATCTCATGGATCTCGATCAAGCCGATCTTCCATTTCTTCCACTCGTCTTAAAGCTAAGGCAGAACTGGCTGCTTTATTGGCTTCTCAACAAATGCTGCAAAGAAAACATGATTTAGAGGAACAGGAGGAACAGCTGAGGAGAAGGAGGGAAAAACTGGAGCTGGAAACTAAACTAGCAGAGTCAATGGCAAGAGTAAAGGTGTATCAAGACGTGCATTCTGAATCTCATTCATCTGTTGATAGAATTGTGTCTAAACCTCTTCATCCTGAGGCGGAACCATTTGTTCCTTCATCTAGTGTGCCAACGGCAGCAGGGTCCATGCCGGTAACGCGTACGTCACATGTTGATAACACACAAAGAATTTCAACTTATTCTCTACCTCAGCCGGTACAACAACAATCAACAAGATCTAAAACGAAACCTTCACAATCTACATTGCCTAACATGTCATCATTGGATAATCAGAATATTGGATATGCTCATGGTTCAAGATCAAGTTTTCAAGCCGATGTGAGCCACGCAAGCATGCTTCAGCTCATGGCTAAGCAAAATGAAATCGCTACTTTATTGGTTAAACAGCATAATTTGTCTTCACTTCCTCCCAGAGAAATACAGTACTTTGATGGAGATCCATTGCGCTTTCATGAGTTCATGCGCACATTTGAGGAAGTGGTGGAAAAGAAGGCAGACAACCCAGGAGATTGTCTGCACTTCCTGGAGCAATATACACGAGGACAGCCAAAAGAACTTGTTAGAAGTTGCCAGCTCATGACTCCTTCACAAGGTTACCTAAAGGCTAAGGAATTGCTTAAGGAGAACTTTGGTAATGAGGTAAAAATAGCTTCGTCTTATATGGAAAAAGCTCTCTCATGGAAAGCTATAAAATCTGAAGATGCTAAGTCCCTACGAGAGTATGGTCTTTTCCTAAGGAGTTGTTGTAACGCTATGCAAGACATTCACTATATGAATGAGCTGAATCTCACCACTAACATGCAAGTTATCCTCTCAAAACTTCCTTATAAACTCAAAGACCGATGGAGAGTCGTTGCATATGAGTTAAAGGAACGACGCCACAATCAAACCACCTTTCCTGATATTGTGGGCTTCATTGAGAGACAAGTAAAAATCCTATCTGATCCTGTGTTTGGTAATATTCAGGATGCATTACCTGCTGGAGATAGGAAAATGAACACCAGAGCAATTCAGCCAAAACCCAGAAGCAGTTTTGCAACCACTATCTCTGCTATGCCTGAAATAAAAGAACACCGTAAGATATCAACTAACAGAATATGTCTCTTCTGTAGTGGTGAACACACACTGGATGCTTGTAATACACTTACCAGAAAGTGTCACAGAGAAAAGATGAACTTTTTGATGACAAGAGGAATTTGCTTTGGCTGCTTGCATACCGGACACCTCAGCAGGGACTGCAAACGGAGAAGTATCTGTAACATATGTAGTCTGAAACACCCTAGTCTTCTTCACATTTATCCTCACGAGAAGGTAGACACTTTGGACAAGAAGAAAGCCGAATCCAAGTCAGCAGTAGCCAGTGCGATGGTCTCTCTCCAAACCAGTGGTCTTACTGGGGCTGGTAATGATAACTGTGCGTTACCTGTCGTTCCAGTGTATGTTAAATCGAAAAAGGGAAACAGTGTGGTGATGACTTATGCATTTCTTGATTCTGGAAGTTCTGCTTCTTTCTGTACGGAAAGTTTAATGAATAAGCTCAACCTCCCTGGAAAGAGAGTTAATATTCTTCTCAGAACAATGAGTCAAGATAAATCAGTTGGTAGTTACGTTCTAAAAGATTTGGAGGTTTCTGGGTTGAGTCAAGAATATTACTGTGCATTGCCTGAAGTGTATACACAGAAGACCATGCCTGTGACCACAGCAAACATCGCCTCTCAGAAAGATCTTGAACGTTGGCCTTATCTGAGGCATATCTGCTTACCTATGATTAATGCGGGCATTGAGCTTTTGATTGGAGCTAATGTTCCAGAAGCACTGGAGCCTTGGGAGATCATTCGTAGTCAAAATAACGGCCCATACGCTGTAAGGACCACGTTCGGATGGACTGTTAACGGACCACTTAAAGGAGTTTGCATGAATGGAGATGATGCTGTCGACCAACTCCCTGTGACTGCGAATAGGATTGCAGTAATGAAATTGGAAGAGTTGTGGAAGCAGCAATTTAAGGCAGATTTCCCAGAGACTGCTCACGAAGAAATGGTAGGAACGTCGAAAGAAGATCAGCAGTTTATGAACTTTGTGTCTCATTCGGCAAGACTGATTAATGGTCATTACTATATTGGTCTACCATTCAGAAATGCTCAAGTGGTCATGCCTATGAACAGGAGGATTGCAGAACAACGTGCATTAACTCTTCAAAAAAGGTTTAAAGTGAATTCTTCCTTTCATGCAGATTACACCACCTTTATGGAGGACGTCATCCATAAGGGTTATGCAGAAAGAGTACCTGTGGCCGAACTGGAGAGACGTGACGGACGTCTGTGGTATTTACCCCATCATGGCGTATATCATGTCAAGAAACACAAGATCAGGGTTGTGTTTGATTGTGCAGCTTCTTATCAGGGTACATCGCTAAATAGCAAGCTTCTGCAAGGCCCAGACTTAACCAGCGCACTAGTGAGCGTACTTGTACGATTTAGACTGGAATCTGTTGCCCTGATGGCCGACATCGAATCCATGTTCCATCAAATCAGAGTTCACCCAGAAGACTGTGACCTCTTGAGATTCCTGTGGTGGCCAGAAGGTAATGTAAACAGCAGTCTGGAGGAATACAGAATGGTGGTTCATTTGTTCGGAGCCACATCATCACCAAGTTGCTCGAGTTTTGCACTGAGGAAATGTGCAGTGGATCAAAAGGAGCTATTTGACCCCAAGACAATGGATGTTGTCTTCAATAATTTCTATGTGGATGACTGCCTTATTTCTGTGCCTTCCGAATCAGATGCTGTGCAGCTGTACAAGGATCTTACTAGTATGTGTGCTAAAGGAGGATTTCGTTTAACGAAATGGACTAGTAACAGCCGTGCTGTTTTGGGTGCTGTACCTGAGATCGACCGAGAGAAAAAGGTAAAGGATTTGGACTTGGATCGTGACACTTTGCCACTGGAAAGAGCACTAGGAGTGCAATGGTGTGCTGAATCAGATGCCTTTCAATTCAAAGTGGTAGTAAAGGATAGACCTCTTACAAGGAGAGGAATTCTCTCAGTGGTTAGTTCCATCTACGACCCTCTGGGGTTTTTGTCACCTGTGATTCTGTCTGCAAAGAGGATACTGCAAGATCTGTGCAGAGAGGGTATAGGGTGGGACAATGTAATTCCTTCGGTGTATGTTCAACGTTGGATGAACTGGCTGGATGATCTGCATCGCTTGGAGTGTTTTGAGGTCAGAAGATGTTTGAAGCCCGAGGGGTTCGGAGAAGTAACTTCTGCTCAAATGCATCACTTCTCAGATGCAAGCGAGCAAGGATATGGTGTGGTATCCTATCTGCTGCTCCATAATGACCAACAACTGGCACATTCTACCCTCCTTGCGAGCAAGGCAAGGGTTACACCATTAAGATCCATTACAATCCCTCGCCTGGAACTTACAGCTGCCACGCTTGCAAGCCGTATCGACAAGATCTGGACGAAAGAACTCAAGATGCCCTTCCAGAATTCAGTTTTTTGGACTGATAGCACTTCAGTACTCAAATACCTTCGAAATAGGACCTCAAGGTTTAAGTGCTTTGTGGCTAATAGAGTGTCCGAAATCCTGGAGGTTTCTGATATAGGACAGTGGAGGTACGTGAATACGTCAAGCAATCCAGCAGATCTGGTATCTAGAGGAGTGAAGGTGGACTTATTCTTGAAGAACGAGACGTGGATTTCTGGTCCCACATTTCTTGTTCGGTCACAAGAAGAGTGGCCGATGGACCCCACCTATAAGGACGTAATATTATCTCACGATCCTGAGATTAAAAAGAGTGTTCTGGTAAACACAATAAAAGCCAACGAAAATTCTGACTCCATATCGCGTCTCTTTGACTACTTTTCCTCTTGGACTCGACTAAAGAAAGCCGTAGCATGGATCCTTCGTTTGAAACGAATCTTGATGGACCGTAGTAAGGAAAGGAAACGACTGCAGGCTGCTTTTGTCTTCTCTGATACAGATCCATATCAACAAGAGATGACTATTAATCAGGAAATGCAGAAATTTGAATCCACTGTGCATAAGGACTTACTTTCGTTGGGAGAATTGGAGAAGGCCGAAATGGAAATTATCCGACTTTCTCAAAGAAAGAGATTTCCGGAGGAACTAAAGAGTCTACAAAAGCGTGGAGTAGTCAAGCGAAATAGTCCTCTTTATAGTCTAAATCCAATTCTTCAGTCTGATATTATCAGGGTTGGTGGACGCCTTGATAACGCATTGATCCCTGAAGACTCCAAACACCCAATTATATTGGCCAAAGACATACACATTTCTGACCTAATCCTGCGACATATTCATGAAGAAGTGGGGCATGGTGGACGGAACTTCATGTTGGCGACTCTTCGACAGCGATTTTGGATCCCTGGAGCTAGCGTAGCCATAAGAACATGTCTGTCAAAATGTGTAGTGTGTAGAAGGTTCAACGCAATTGCAGGTCATCAACAGATGGCTGATTTGCCTCACGATCGAGTCTCACCCGACAAACCACCCTTTACCCACGTCGGACTGGATTGTTTCGGCCCTTTTGAGGTAAAGCGAGGAAGAACCACTCTAAAGCGCTATGGAGTCATTTTCACCTGCCTGGCCATTAGAGCTGTTCACATTGAAATGGTCTCATCGCTGGACACTGACTCATTCATTCATGCACTTAGACGTTTTATCGCTCGACGAGGACAAGTGGCTGAAATACGCTCAGATAATGGAACAAACTTTGTCGGGGCTGAGCGTGTACTACATGAGGCGATGCAAAATTGGAACCACAATCAGATAAACGATGTTCTTCTACAAAAGAAGATAAAATGGACTTTCAATCCTCCTGCCGGTTCACACCACGGAGGGATCTGGGAAAGGCTCATCAGATCAATAAAGAAAATATTGAATTCCATTCTTCGAGGGCAAAGTTTGGATGAAGAAGGTCTTCATACTTTCTTGTGTGAAGTAGAGTCCATACTTAACAACCGACCCATAACCAGATCATCTTTGGATCCTGATGACTTGGAAGCTTTAACACCTAATCATCTTCTCCTTCTAAAAACAAAGCTTGCATTACCACCGGGATTATTTGAGAAGGAAGATTTGTATTCCCGTCGAAGATGGCGTCAAATTCAGTATTTGGCTGACCAATTTTGGAAAAGATGGATTGGCGAATATCTACCTCTACTACAAGAACGTCGAAAGTGGATGGTAAAGACACGAAACCATCAGTTGGGAGATGTTGTATTGATAGTGGACGAAAACGCACCTAGAAGTTCTTGGCTCATGGGCAAGATTATTCACACAATAAAGGACAAAAAAGGATTCATACGGCAAGTTAAGATCAAGACTATGAGTACCTGCTTGACCAGGCCGATCACAAAAATCTGTCGTCTTCTTGAAGCTGAGGAATTTAAAGACTAGCTATGACTGACACTTGAGAGTTCTCAACTGACCCTTTTTGACTCAACTTTGACTTAGACTTGATCGAACTACTGACGACTGACTTTACTGACCTAGACTGGACTTGAACATTAACTTTACTCAGCTACAAGAATGAACTAAATGAACACTTGAGTGATCTGGACATTCACACACATACATATTTTTATATTTTCTTAAGCCTTTTGTAAAAAAGAAAAAAAAAAAAAGGAGAAAAAAAATCATGTATAACAATTATGTAATGTATGTTTATTGTTCGTATTTTTATTGTCTGTGATTATTACTGGTCTATTGCATAATAATCAGGGGCTGGAATGTAGGTGCAGAAACTGTTTGTCTTTTATTATGTATTTTGCGTTCACGTTACCAGGTGGTTTGGTCACGTGGGTATAGGTGGATATTTACCTGGTAGTATTTCCTGTTAGTTGTGACTGTGTAGAGGGGGGGTGAGTAGCGAGGAGTGCTCACTTTCTGTTGACCGTTTGTACGTTTTTATGTTTGTAACAATCAATTGTTTCTGCCGTGGACTATTACATCATGCCAATAAAGGTTCACGGATTATGAAGCATGGATGGAAACGCGTCACGGACCTTTCTCGCTGCTCAGTCTCTCCGCGGCTATAGGTTGCCGCGACACCCCCCAATTGCATTTTTTAATTCAAATTCGGTTGCAGTTGGAAAGTGTATCATCACAGCATCTGCCAAATAAGAAAAAAAGAATTTGCATAAGAAAAGCATTGTTGACACCATAATGTTTAACTTTAATTACAGTAATTGTGACTAAGTCATTCTCTTTTGCTTGGATGCACACTAGTGTTGGGCAATATAGAGTTAAGATGCATGTATTTTCCAAAGCAATATATTATGACTATCATTTATATCAGGGATGTTCAACTTCGGTCCTGGAGGGCCACTGTCCTACAAAGTTTAGCTTCAACCCTGACAAAAGCTCTTTTCTAGTAATCCTGAAACCATTGATTAGCTTGTTCAGGTGTGTTTAATTAGGGTTGGAGCTAAACTCTGCAGGACAGTGGCCCTCCAGGACTGAAGTTGAGCATCCCTGATTTATATCAATATAGCCTGATGTCACATTAAAATAAATTATTCAACCAGTTCATACATGTATATTTATTGTGCATTACCATTATTCAGCCTAAAAACAGAAATAAGCTCCCTGGTAAATCACTCACTGCTCTTGGCTGAGAACTTTAGTAAGAATCAATGTATAATTTATACAGTGAAGTCTGTTGTTTTTAATATAGCTTCTTCTTAATAACAAAGAAAATAATGCCTTTATGATCATTATGACTTTAATAATGATTTTTATCTTCACCACTTTGGCCTAAATATCTGCCATTCTTTTTTATTTTATATTCTGTTACCTATAAGGATTTATTTTTAAAATAGGGACATTAGTTTGGCTGTAATGCTCAGTCACTTGCAAAATAATAAAACCAACATGAAAAAGAATCGTGATAAAATCGTGAATCGTGATTTTCCTGAAAAAAAATTGTGATATGATATTTTTGCCATATCGCCCACCCCTACGTCCCCTTTAAATCTTTCAATAAATGATGCAAGTGTATCGGATTATATCGAATCGTTGGCTGAATATCGTGAAATATATAGTATCGTGAGCTGAATATCGTGTATCGTGAGATTAGTATATCGCTACAGCCCTAAGTAATACTATAATTGCACCTAAGGGAACATAGTAAAAGAAAAAAACATGTCATGGCCCCTTTAAGTCCTTTTTTATCACTGACCGATGTATCTTTAATGAATATATAAAAGGGAGAGTTCATCAAAAAGTGAAAATCCTGTCACCATTTACTCACTTTCAAGTTGTTCCAAACCTGTATGGGTCTCTTTCTTCTGTTGAACACACACACACAAAAAAGACATTTGATGTTAGTCAAAATCAGTATTGACCGATTGCTGGATAATTTGCAATAAACCAGTGTCTTAAAATCCAAGAAAGTTGATCACATTACTCCAGTTCTGAGGTTTTTACACTGGCTTCCTGTCTGTCAAATAATTGATTTCAAATTACTACTGCTGGTTTTTAAAGCATTGAATGGTTTAGGGTCAAAGTAAATTTCTGATATTCTGCTGCATTATGGACCATCCAGAGCAGACCTCAGGTCATCTGGGACAGGTCTGTTTTTTTGTCCACAGAGTCAAAACTAAACATGAAGCAGCATTCAGTTCTTATGCACCATATGGAACAAAGTAATAGAAAACTGCAGGTCTGCTGCAACTCTTAATTATTTTAAATCAAGGTTAAAGCCTTTACTGTTTGCCACAGCCTTTTATTCATTGGAAAGGAATAAACAGTTATAGGCCTCTTTTTAAATTGCCCTATGTAGTTGTTAAGTTTTATATAATGTACTTGAATTGACTTTTGGTGAAATGTGCTATACAATAAAATTGCCTTGCAACATCAAAAACTAAAATCCCAAAACTAAAATATATGTATGGCTTTTATAACAAATAATGTTAATCATGTCGCACGTTTCATGTTTACCCCCCTTTCATTTAACGTTACATAATTAAAGTTTAAGGGAACACAGAAAAACAGTTACAGTAGCCTAACGTTACACGTGCGGCTAACGTTAGATTGTTAGAATAAAAACATGTTACCTTCAAAATGTCATGATTCCTACACGATAACAAATACTGTATTTAAATAATGAACACGTGTCAAAACGAACACACATACTTACAAGGTCAAAGTAGAAATTGGAAGGTTTGCTGTTGCTCGACCGTCTCCGACAAACGCTCAGTGAGCTCTCTCCATAGACAGTATATAAGAGGCTCTCTCGTGCAAAATAAAATTGAAAATGGCGTCAATGTTTATCGCGATATCTGGCAACAGTCATCGGGTCTCGTGCGTTGCCCGTAGTCATGTCTCTGTTGGGCTATTGCCATCTAGCGGTTGAGAAATGTAATTGCATTTTTATTTTATTTAAAATGAAAGACAGTCAAATTATATCGTTGTGTGTGAGTGACAGCAAACATGAAGCTGCGTGGGCGAAAAACATGTAGACAATTTGAAGACTATTGTGGCTATATCGCTGGCCTAAATCAGGGCTATAGCCAAGACGTTAAACGTAGACCACTGATCGCCTCGATCTCGCCGGGTGGGCTGAGAGCAGACTGCACATAGCCCGAGCTATTCAGAGCTAGATCGTGACTACATATAGACCATGTCATGAAATGACACTTGCACCTTGTACATATTATTAACAATGCGAACATGATGGGATATCAACCATATCTTATGCGCTGCCTGCCCAAAAAAAAAAGCAATTTCAGTTTTGACTATAGTGGGCTACAATATAGCCGGTCTGACTACGAGCTAGATCGTGTCTACGCACAGCCTACCCAGAACATGTCAAAGAAATGAAACCAAAACACCTTATAATCACAGTTGACGTTGCTTACATGATGGAATATCATACATCTCGCAAGTTATTTAGGAAAAAATTACATGTAACCAGATTCTATGTTATTTCGTCTAGAAGTGGGTTACACGTAGCCGGTCTATATCGGGTCTATATTTAACCGAGACGGTGAAATGACGGCTATTGCTTGCTGGGTATAGTGAGCACGTTGTTTCGTGTACGTTTCTGTGGTTGGCCAAGACTTATTTAACTGAACGTTTAAACCTCATTTAAGTTCTTAACAAGCTATTATATTTGCTAACTGTGTTGTTTGTGTCAGAAGAATGAGACTTATTTTTAGTACTCACTGAGCTTGTGCTCAAACTTTAATGTCCGAACCAAAATCATCACATCAAGAACCCCGTTCTTCTACCACTGTATCTAACAGTCCTTTTTTTTTACCCGCTAGCCCCCTCTGCAGGTCTCATTAAGTATCACACTGTTTATTCATTGCATATCAACACATCCCCCTTTCTTTGAAACTTAGAACAAAAAAAAAAAACATACCTTAACATATGTAAATAACACCTGAATTGTACAAGATTCACATTTTCTCTTATATATATATATATATATATATAACTATAACTTGTATATATAAAAAAACAAAAACAAGATGAAAACATCACATGTCCAGTATTTATTCACAGATCGAGTCTGACTGGTCTTCTGACTTCACGCTCAAATCTCCTTAAGACAGGTTACTCTGTGTGACCATCACTTGTGTCCACATGCACACATCCATCTGATTTCAGCTCTGGCACTGACTCTGCATACGACACTAAAGCACTATCATCTTTATCTTCTGTTTCTCTGAAAGTCTCTTTGGTTCTGAGAAGGTTACGACGGTTCCTTCTGAGCACGTGACCCTCCTCAGTCCTTACTTCATAGGATCTCGGTCCGACCTCCTGGAGAACAGTAGCTTTTCGACTCCATGCATCCTGGTCTTGAATACGCACTACATCATCTTTGGCAAGTGGTCTGAGTGTTTTGGTTGACTTGTCATATCGCTGTTTTTGTTTCCATTTTGTATTCTCAAATTTTGTCTGTATCTCAGCCTTCTCCTTGATGTCTTTATAGGCAGGTAGGGTTGTGCGCAACCTGCGATTCATCAACAGTTCTGCTGGGGATAAACCACATTCAAGCGGGGCCGTTCTGTAGCTTAGTAAAGCTAAATAAGGATCCGACTTGCTGTCTGTGGCTTTTTTGAGTAGCTGTTTGATGATATGCACACCCTTTTCAGCTTTGCCATTTGCTTGTGCATGATGTGGACTTGAAGTGACATGGTGAAATCCATATTGCCCTGCAAACTGTTGCCATTCCTTGCTGTTATAACAAGGACCATTGTCACTCACTACAGTCTCTGGTATCCCATGCCGGGCAAATATGGACTTGACATGAGTAATGACACTGTTGGATGTTGCACTTGTGAGCAGAGCAATTTCAGGAAAATTTGAATAGTAGTCTATCACTAGCAGATAGTCCTTACCATTACAGTGAAACAAATCTGTTCCAACTTTCAGTGGGGAGATTTTGAACCATCATAGGCTCCCTTGTCTGTTTGCTCTGGTACTTGTTACAGGTTTCGCATTTTCCTATCATGTTCTCAATTTCTTTGTTGATCCCCGGCCAATACACGGCGTTCCTGGCTCTCCTTTTACATTTCTCAATGCCAAGATGCCCCTCGTGTAGCCTACGAAGTATCTCTGGCCTCAGGCTGTGTGGAATGACAATTCTACAGTCTCTCAATAACAGTCCATTTGCCACACTTAGCTCTGATCTTATATGATAGTACTTCGGACAGGACCCCTTGGGCCAGCCACTGTGAATGTTTTCCATCACTGTATGTTGCTCTTTGTCTTTGATTGTTTCGTCACTAATCTCTTTTGCTTTACTGTGAGATACAGGTAGAGACTCAACGATCATGTTGACATGATTTTCAATGTCATTTTCAGTGGAGCAAGCAGCAGTACTCAATTCTGGCGCTCGTGATAGCGCATCTGCCAGCACTAAGTGCTTGCCTGGTGTGTAAACAAGCTCAAAATCATATCGTTGTAGTTTCATGATGAGCCGCTGAATCCTCGGTGACATCTCATTGAGATTCTTTTTTATGATTGCCACAAGGGGGCGATGATCTGTCTCAACTGTGAAAGTAGGAAGCCCATAGACATAGCAATGAAAGATCTGTAATCCATAAGCTAGTCCAAGACATTCTTTCTCAATTTGAGCGTATCTTGTTTCAGTCTTCGTCATGGATCTAGAAGCGTAAGCAACTGGCTTCCAACTATCTCCTTCTGCCTGCAACAAGACAGCTCCCAGTCCGTCCTTCGACGCATCAGTTGAAATCTTCTGTCTCTTGTTGGGATCGTAATACGCCAGCACGGGTGCATTTGTCAGTGCTATCTTTAGAGCATTCCATTCTCTCTCATTTCTTGATGTCCACTTGAACTCATTGGAGTCATGGAGAAGTTCTCTCAGTGCTGATGTTTTCACTGATAGACTGGGAATGAATTTTTACAATAAAATTGATCATCCCCATTATTCTGAGCACCCCTTTTTTGTCTGTGGGTCGCGGCATGCCCAAAATGGCTTTTATTTTCTTTTCATCTGGCTCTATCCCTCTAGAAGACAGTTTGTCTCCAAGAAACGTTATTTCTTGCACACCAAATTGGCATTTAGCACGGTTTAACTTTAGTCCATTCTCACGCACCCTTTGGAGCACTTTTGTCAGTCTTTCATTGTGCTCACATAGCGTAGACCCCCAGATCACCACATCATCTACATAGCAACGAACCCCTTCTAGACCCTCTAGCATGTTGTCCATTGCTCTATGATATATTTCTGATGCCGAGATAATGCCAAACGGCATTCTCAGGAATCTGTACCTCCCAAAAGGTGTATTAAATGTGCAGAATCTTGAGCTCTCTTCGTCCAGCTTGATTTGCCAGAAACCCTGTGCTGCATCTAGCTTGGAGAAATACTTAGCTCCTGCCATCTCACTTGTGATTTCCTCCCTTTTTGGTATTTGGTAGTGCTCACGTTTTATGTTTTGATTTAAGTCTCCTGGATCCATGCATATTCTCAGTTCTTTTCTTGCATTCTTTTTGTCAAGGCATACCATTGAGTTTACCCACTCAGTCGGTTCTTCCACTTTCGTGATGACTTTTAACTGACACATCCTTTCCAGTTCCTTTTTAAGGCGCTCCCGAAGTGGAGCTGGAACTCGCCTTGAAGCATGGATCACTGGAGTTGCATCCTCTTTGAGTTTGATTTTGTATGTGCATGGAAGGCATCCTAGTCCTTTAAAAACGCCAGAGTAACGATGCACAATGGACTCAACTGTTCCTGTGTGAGCATTTACTGCTTCTGAGCAGTTGATGTGGTATACTCTTCTTACCAGATTCAACTTCTTTGAAGAAACACCACCGATCAGTGACTCTCTGCCCTCAGGTACGACAAAGAACAGTACATTGTGGATTTTGTCCTTCACTTTTACTTTTAGTCTGCACTGGCCTTTGCTTTCTATGTCTTTTCCGTTGTAATCTTTCAGTTGCACTGGTATCTTGGTTATTTTAGGTTTTTCTTTCATGGCTTTAATTTCTGTCATGCTGATCAAGTTTGCTTGTGCGCCTGTATCAATCCTTAGTGCTACTAAAGCCCCATTAATTGGCAATGAAGCAATCCAAGTATCTTCATTTTCTAACTGTTTAGCATTTTCATTTTTTTCATCATTATTTGCATTATCACATGACACCATGCCAACAAAGAAAGTCTCACTTAAGTCAGTATCTTCAACTAGCCTCACAGACTTGGGCTTGTCTTTTGATAAGCACTGTCTTGCAAAGTGATTTTTTCCATTGCATTTTGAGCATCTTTTACCATAGGCAGGGCACTGCCGGGGCTCATGTCTGCTACCACAACGTTTGCAGGAATATGCTGCTGAATCTTCTCTCTTTTTCTTTTGTGGTGTAAACTTTCTTGTCTTATTTTTGACTACAGACACATTGGCACTGTCATGTACTGTTGTGACATTCACTTCATTAAACGTCTTTGCATGCTGTTGGGCTAATTCACTTGCATGACACAGTCTCTCTGCTTCTTCCAGAGTCAGTTTAGCATCTCTTAAAAGCCTCTCCCTTATCCTTTTATCTTGGAGTCCGTACACTATCTGATCGCGGATCATAGAATCTTTCAGATCTCCAAAATCACATGACTGCGCTTTAAGCTTTAAATCAGTCACAAAGCAATCAAAAGTTTCGTCGTGCAGTTGCATCCGAGACCGGAACACATACCTTTCATACACGATGTTCTTTTGTGGAGAGCAGTATGCACTGAATTTTTCCAGTATGGTGTCGTACTTTTCTTTGTCTTCATCTTCGCCAAACTCAAATGTATTGAATACTTCAATGGCTTGGGGACCCGCTACTGTTAGTAGCAAAGCAATCTTCCTGGCGTCAGGTTTATGGTCCAGTCCTATGGCAGCCATATACAACTGAAATTGTTGCTTAAAAGACCGCCAATTGCTGTCCACATTACCCACCAGTTTCAGTCCCTCCGGTGGTTTCAAAACATCCATTTTACGAGTTAAACTGAAGCTTGACAAATCGGTTTACTCCTGGTACCATGTGTTGTTTGTGTCAGAAGAATGAGACTTATTTTTAGTACTCACTGAGCTTGTGCTCAAACTTTAATGTCCGAACCAAAATCATCACATCAAGAACCCCGTTCTTCTACCACTGTATCTAACAGTCCTTTTTTTACCCGCTAGCCCCCTCTGCAGGTCTCATTAAGTATCACACTGTTTATTCATTGCATATCAACACACTAACTATATTTGCAAACGGAACATTGCTGTTGGTATTACCACATGTTTGATTATTACCTCATATGAACATGTTAACAAAGTACTTGTAAACCTACCTGACTGACTAACTTTCCCGCCATCAAATCTAATGCATATCTGTACAACATTTGAACTTGCCTATTAAGAGTGAGCCGGTGTTCGATGACTTGATCCCCGCTTGTCTCCTCTCCCGCACCAGTTCAGTTCCCGGGCGACGTTCGTGGTGAAGACCTTGAAGCAGATTCTCCACACGGTCTTCTTCATTGTTGGCCCGCCACTGATGGATAATCTGCTCACCTTCAACATGTACATTTTAAGTAATATTTTAGCATATAGAGGTCCTCTTCTGTACTTTTATTTGTATCCGTCAAAATTGTGGAATAATTATTATTTTGTAATGTTTTTGAAAGTCTGTTCATTGACTTGATTCAAAAACGTAGTAAAACAGTAATATTCTGATATGTATAAGAACTGTTTTCTATTTTGAAAAGCAATTCCTGCTTTGCAAAGCTGAATTTTCAGCAGCACTTGATCCTTCAGAAATCATTATAACAGGCACGTGCAGAGGGGGGGGGCTTTGGGTGCTCGAGCCCCTGCCCTTTTTCAAAATTAATCAAAAGTGCCCTTCTCAAACAAATGTCATTGATAATATTGTGGTCAGTAAAACAAAATGCATTTGCTTATAATTTACATGACAATGTGTACAAGACTAAAGTAGCCTAAATTCACGTTTATTTTTACGTTTCTGTCAGTCTGAGGTGTCGTTTCTATAACGCGTTGCTATGGGTTGCGTCACTTGCGTCAAGTTGTGCGTGTGTCTGCTCGATCCGGTCTTGGTTGACGGTCTCCATTTTCGAGGGTCTAAAACTCCGGAGTAGTGTGTGGGCGGCAGGCATAACCATAGAGAGCCTAAGTCCCTCCCCTTCCGGTTGACCATCATGGGACCTTATTTCGGAAAAATATTGTATGGTAGTCAATGGCGAGAGACAACAAATATTTTGATCTCGTTTGAATTGTGCCCTGAATTACACATATGATGTTTGTCAATTTATAAGATACATTTTAAAGTCAAGAAAGTCGCAGTTTGATGTAAAACTGTGGAGGTATAAGACTGTGAAAATACGTAATTACAAAGACTACAAACCGAAAAGGCGCACATGTGACGTCATACCTTTTCTCTCAATGAATAATGCTAACTTTACTGAAGCTAACTTTACTGAAGCTGACGTCTGTCATTTTTCTATAGTCTTACGTTATAATCGTAACGTTACGCCGTCATGCCGGAGTGTGTTGTACCAGACCGCACACACACGAGCAACGGTGACGTATAGTGCTAGACGAGAGATGTAGTTCATTGAGCGATTTTCACATAAAACTACATGTTACTCTTCTGTTTTATGACAAACTACGACTTTCTTGACTTTCATAATTATCTTTTAAATTGACAAAACATCATATGTGTAATTCAGGGCACAGTTCAGACGGAATAAAAAGATAAGTTGTTTCTCGCCATTGACTACCATACATATTTTTTTCCGAAATAAGGTCCCATGAGCCGGAAGCGGAGGGGCGGGACTTAGGCCTCTCTATAGACATCATATAGATAGACGCCCTATCGACCGCTACTGCCTATTAGCCACGGTCGAGCCGTGGGGCCGCCATCTTAAAACCGGTCACCCGCTCCACTCAGTGTAATCTGTATGGCCGGTGCAATGAGCTGTCAGCGCATTTAATTCATCATAACTCACTGAATACCCAACTGATTTTCACGCGGGGGTTTTTTCTGCAAATGTCATTCATGTAGCTATGATACAGTACACATGGTTCGGCATATTTTAATATTCATAGTAGGCTTAACAGTAATATAATATTCTGATATAAGATATAAAGTGACCAGACGTCCAAAATCATAATATGTGATGTAGGATATAAGGTACCGGTATTTTATGAATCACACACTATAAATATGATAAAGAAGCAGAAACAGAGTTGCAGTAAAGTAAAATATTTTAATAAGTTAAAGAAACAATAATGATTTGTGACACACACACACACACACACACACACACTCTCTCTCTCTCTCTCTAACACACACACACTCGATTTGCGCATCGCCGACGCCGTCATTGTGTGTATTACACAGGCAACTTAACGTTAACGTTATTAACGTTACATTGCTTCCTGATATCACATGCGCAAACACAAATAACCTATATTTATATATGTTTATACTACAGGGCCGTTGACTGCTTGTATCTGATAACCGAGAAGCTATTGTAATTATTTACCCAACCTCTCCATGCCGAGTGATGCAGTAAACATAACCTAGCTAACGTTAGCTGGCTACGATTTCAGTACAGTAATATCAAAGATCCTTGCTCCTCTCTCAATTATCTGGTAATATTCTTTTCACAAAATACAACCAAAAGTACGGTAATGTTAAAATTTACTTGTTAAAAGTAATCCCGGGCCCTATTGCGCTGGTCCGCCGATTAGAACAGGAAAATGCTCCACAGTGCTCTGGAATCTAACTGCTGCTAAGCAAAGAAACTAGGAGTACGACCGGTTTAAGATGGCCGGCCGTATTTCTCGGTGCTCAGCGGCCAATAGGGCATCTAGTCTCTATATAATATCTATGGGCATAACCATAGACATCGGGCATAACCAGCAAAAGTTATGCGTTTTAAAATGAAAATGTACTAGTGTACACGATATACCACACAGGTATACCACACAGTCTGCTTGAAAACCGATGCTCTCGAGCGTCTTTCAGTGAGTATGGCTCGACGGCAGAAAAAAATAAAGTTTTTTTTTTTTTTTTTTTTTTTATTATATAATAAAAGGTTGCGTGTCGATTCAATCCACATAACACATATTTTAAAATATTACTTAATTCGCTGAAGCCTGTTTGTCATGCATAATACACCGACCAATCGTCATCTGGCACAAGAAGTTCAAATATCATTGGACGGTCATTTATAAATAAATCATTTAAAAATTACATGGACAGACGAATTTACCTTGAAGTGATCTGAATCTCCGTCGTTGACCTAATGGATGTTAATTGACTACAAACCAGCACCAAAAGTATCAGTAATGGTAAGTATAGTATTCAAGTCACTTGTATTTAGTCTATATTGATACACCGTTTTACCATTATGAAACTATCATATAGTTTGTTAAATGAAGCCCAGGCCTACTGCAGGACTATTATGTCAAGTGTAGGCTGCAGTGCCTGACAACAACACGCGAAATGGTGACTTTATTTTTGCACACACACATTACTATTTTTTTTTAAAGAAGTCCCTTATGCGCTTTAAGCCTGCATTTATTTTATCAAAAATACAGAAAAAAAACTACAATTTAAAATAATGGTTTTCTATTTTAATATACTTTAAAAAACATATTTTATTTCTGTGATGCAAAGCACACACACACACACACACATATATACATATATACTATATACATATATACATATATTATATATTATATATATATATATATATAAATATATATATATATATATTATATATGCCCCTTTTTATATTTGAGCCCCTGCCCCTGAGGAACTCTCTGCAACGTCCCCTGCATTATAATATGCTGATTTGCTGCTCAATAAACCTTTCTGATTATTATCAATGTTGAAAACAGTT
Organism: Phoxinus dragarum; assembly: GCA_033366665.1. NCBI lineage: Eukaryota > Metazoa > Chordata > Actinopteri > Cypriniformes > Leuciscidae > Phoxinus > Phoxinus dragarum. The sequence continues at coordinate 8,027 of JARPMJ010009337.1, read as the reverse complement.
GTGCTGATTCATAGTTTTGTGGAAACTGTGATAAACTACCATTCAAAAGTTTAGGGTAAGTAACCATTTTAATCAGCAATGTTAAATGACAAACACATTTCATTACGTTTATTTCAAATACATTTTGTTCATTTGAACTTTCTGTTCATTAAATAATGAACTGTTCATCAAATAATCCTAAAAAACAGGATAACTGTTTCCTCAAAAATATGAAGCAGCAAAAACTATTTTAACATTGATAATTAATAAGAACCATTATCAATAATTGAGCACCAATAATAATGGGCTATTAACCAATGAGAAAAACAGAATATTGGAATATAATGTAACACTGGACTAATGATGCTGAAAATGTAGTTTTGATCAGAAAAAAATACATTTGACAATATATTAAAATGGAAAGGTTTAATCATATTTAACTGTTACTGTTTTCACTGTATTTCTGATCAAATAAATTGCAGCCTTGCTGAGCAGAAGAATTTTATTTTGTTTTTTTTACAAAATCTTGATAATTTCAGACTTTTGACAAGCGTGTAAACATGCACAGTACATTTCATTAGTAGTTGTAGGTTGAAAATTCAGTTGATTCTTACCATTCTCTGCATAAACCCCCCTGTCAACTAAACTTTGTTCCAGCCGGTCTAGGTCTTCAATAGATGCGATTGGAAAGACGTCATCCTCTTCGTCATTCTGCATCTGCGGTAGAATGCGCCTGTTTCCCACTAGAGACTGGACAAGTGAAGTCAGGTGGTTGATCTTCATGTCCATTTTTTTCTAGTGTTTCCAGAATTGCCCTAGCTGCAATACAGAAGATCATTTAAATCGATAAATGACTTACGTGGTACAATACTCAAGACTGGATTTTGGTAAAAACTTAAATGCTGCTGATGATTTTCATAACAGCATAAAACAACTATATGTAAAAATATAATTTGTAGGAAACATACTCTCCTCTCTTCCTTGGTGGTTCCCTGAAGGTCTCGGGACAGAAAAGGTTTGCACTATTGTTTGAACAGATAATGTAATTATATGTATTTGTGTGTGTATATATATTAGATTGTCTTTAAATGTTGTGAATGTGTTTGATTTCCTCATGTCTAATTAATGCTCTTTTACCTGTGTTCGGTGGATCAACACTCCAGCCGGCTCCATGATGCCTCTGCCCTGAGAGACGCCCACTGGAGCTGAGGAAGGTGGAGCAGGTAAGATTCGCTTGTTACCAACACAAGTTAACACACACTAAAATATAAAAAAAAGCGAAAACCATAAAACTGATTTTTGTTCACTTCTTATAAGAACAGTATGGTTAATTTATTTATTATTACACCTGGGCATTACCAACAATCTCCAATCAGTACATCAGTGCTCTTATGAGTACAGTTCTATATTTCCAAATGTGAGTGTGACTATTCCTGGCACCCCCTGCAGCTGAGTCTGCTGCAGAAGTCACTTGATTCGGTCAAATCCATTTGAAAAAAGTAAAATCTTTATACTTTTGCCTGGCTCCTCACTGCTGACTGCGCACGCACCTCCTAAATCGTTTCTACTTGACATACTCTCTATTGTACAAATCTTTGAAATGACAGGGGGTGACTAGGAGTAGTTGCTCTCCAAAATAGGAAAATTTTGTCCGAAACCGATAACCATTAATTCTTTATATCTGAAAGCCGATAACGATATATTGGACGATAAATATAAATCCAAAATTGTATATACTTAGAGAGCCTAATTACAAAAAAAATGCTCTTCATTAAAAGCTTTGTCCCAAACACAACATAAATCAAACGTATACAGTACAGAAGCTTAGTTTGAACCAGTGTAAGATTCCTTCAAATAATTTTACACTCATATGGCCAACAAAAAATTTACAACACTTCAGAAATCCAATCAGTTATCCAGATACAGTGGCCACTTAATGTGAACAAATGTAAATGTGCCATATGATCCAATCTGCGTGATCGGATCACTGTTAAAGCAAGTGTAAACGCAGCCTGTGTCAGTTTGTTGTTGTTTTTATTTATTTTTCATTATTTCTTATCTTACTCTGTGATCTTCCTTGGTGGTAACAATCACCTGAGGGTCTCAGGACAGAGAATGTGTGCTCTATGGAGTGGAAAAGATCATGAACAGGTTTAGATTTTGTGCTGTGAATAAGATTTTTTCTCCCTTTTCTATTGTAATTAATGCTCTTTTACCTGTGTTCGGTGGATCAACACCCCAGCCGGCTCCATGATGCTCTGCCTGAGAGACGCCCACTTGAGCTGAGGAAGGTGGAGTAGGTAAGATTAGCTTGTTTCCAACATAAGTTAACACACACTAAAATGTGTAGTTAATTTTGGACCGCTTCCCACGTACGCGACAAGGACAAGAAAGGTTCAGTAGATTGTTTGCACTAAATGAATGGTTGATGTCATGGTGTAATGAACAGAGGACTGCTCTTTGTAAATAATTGGAATCTGTTTTGGGAGCGACCTAGGCTCTACCGTGCTGATGGCCTGCACCCCAGCAGAGTCGGAGCGGCCTGTTCTGTCGGACAACATCTCCAAGACGTTACACACCATATGACTAGTAAGTCTAAGTCCAAATCACATTCTTTGCTGTCCCAAATTAATTGATATAAGTACCAGTGTAGAACACTATATAGAAACTGTCTATTCCTCGTTTAGAGAGAAAACTAAAGCACCATGGTACAACAGTGCTACGCATGTTATCAAGAGAGAAACCCGTAACTTAGAGCGCAAATGGAAACAAAACTAATTTAGAGGTCTTTAGAATCGCGTGGAAAGACAGTATGTCACGTTATAAAAAGGCTCTAAAAGCAGCCAGGGCTGAGCATCTCCGCAATCTAATAGAAAATAACCAAAAACAATCCAAGGTTTTTATTTAATACTGTGGCTAGATTAACAAATAAACAGACATCACCTGAACAAAATATTCCGTTACATCTTAATAGTAATGATTTCATGAATTTCTTCGCTGAGAAAATAGAAAGCATCAGAAACACAATTGTAAATGTACAATCTTTGACAGCGTCTTATGATTTCAGCCTCAATTAGCGCCCCTCAAGAACAACTACAGCGCTTTACAACTATAGGACAGGAAGATCTAAATAAACTTATCACTGCATCTAAACCAACAAACATGTTTATTAGATCCAATACCCACTAAACTACTGAAAGAAGTGTTACCTGTAGTGGAAGAGCCTCTTCTCAATATTATTAACTCGTCTCTATCTTTAGGACATGATCCAAAAACATTCAAGCTGGCAGTTATAAAACCTCTTATTAAGAAACCACAATTAGATCCAAAATAACCTAGCAAATTACAGACCCATTTCAAATCTTCCATTTATGTCTAAAATACTAGAAAAAGTTGTGTCCGCTCAACTGTGCTCTTTCTTGCAAGAAAACGATATCTATGAAAAGTTTCAGTCTGGATTCAGGCCACATCATAGCACAGAAACTGCGCTGGTTAAAATTACAAATGATTTACTTTTAGCTTCTGACCAAGGCTGTATCTCAATCAGTGTTGGGGCTAGTTACTCAAAAAAGTAATATATTACATATTACATATTACTCTCAAAAATAGTAATGCCTTACATTACTTTATTACTCCCTGGAGAAAGTAACTAGTTATATTACTAGTTATATTACTAGTTACATTTTTTTTCTTAATTACTTTATAATTGCCTGAGATGCATCAGATGGAGGGAGAACATACAAAGGAGGAGTGTTCTAAGGGTCTTTATTACGCCAACAACAGACTGGCACTGTCTAGCACAAATAACTACAAAACAACTGTACTTGTGCAATCAAGTACAAAAAACAAGTATTAATTTACTCAATGTTTAACAAACACTGTCTGTGCAAACAATCAATAAATTTTGATTGTCAATTTATCCCATACGGAAATGTTAAATTATTATTATATATGCCAATCTATTTACTATTTAACTATTTATTTCAAGTCTACAGATCAAGTCTACATATCCACATTTCATTTTCGAAATCTTTTATAAATAAAATGTATTATTTATTATTATTTTACCTCTTCTTGACCAGCTCATAAAAACAAAACAAAACTACACAAATTATATTTGAATACTGATAATTATATATATGTGACATGTTTAAAAAAAACAAACTATTATACATACATAAAATATATGGGCTGGTTTTGTATGTCAATTATTCCATTTTCTAATAGGTTTTATATACGGGCATATATATGGATATATATTTTATATATGTGGATATATTTCATATATGTATATTTCATATATTGTACATATATTACATTTCCGTATGGGATAACAAGTCTAAACTTTTTGCTGCTTGTGGGCTGCTCATTCATGTCACTCTGTCGCTTCGCAACGAGCTTGATGTGTCCGTGCTGTCGGAAGCGGTGGAGAGCAGCTTTCTCCCCGGGCAGAGTGTGCACTTCACCGTCAAGTTATTTTCCTTCCGTTGAACATATTCAAAATATTTACTGAATCTCCCACCCGTCGAAACTAGCTTTCTGTTGCTGGGAACCTTCCTCAGCTTGCCGTTGTTGACGCTTCCCATTTTCCCCCCATCTGTCTTTGAGGATGCCGCTCTGCGGCTGGCTGCCGGGTGTCGACCAATCGGTGATGGTATTGATACCTCGTGCCAAACACCAGACCAATCACTGTTACATTCACGCCCTCCTCCCCTTCCCTTTCTGTTCTCTGTGTTGTGTGCCTTGTGTGTGATGGTGCTACTGGCAAATGTAACGCAAGTAACTAGCTCGGGAAAAACTGTAATAATATTACTATTTTCAGACGAGTAATGCCTTACACTACTAGTTACTGAAAAAAGTAATATTATTACAGTAACCGCGTTACTTTGTAACGCGTTACACCCAACACTGATCTCAATACTAGTTTTACTCGATCTAGTGCTGCGTTCGACACTATAGATCATAAAATACTCTTAGATTGACTTCAAAATTACACTGGTGTACAGGGACAGGCATTAAGCTGGTTTAGATCGTACCTATCAGACCGTTACCATTTTGTCCATTTAAATGGGGAAAAATCAGAGACGACCCAACGCCGGCGATATGTTATGCCCTAAATTTTATGATTAACTAACTGTATTTTTGTATGTATATTTTGAAATGCATTTTCTGTAAGCTGCTTTGAAACTATATGTATTGTGAAAAGCGCTATACAAATAAACTTGAATTGAATTAATTTAAATAATCAGAAAATAATAAAACACTGGAGTTGGACAATGATGGAGAGATTCAAAAAGAAGTGACATGTAAAGCAACAGGACTTTTCTGAATGGTCAGTTGATGAGTTTATGTTGCCGATGTGGAGTTAACTATCTTCAATTAGCATATTCTGTCATGATAATCTATAAATCGGTTGTGTGGGAACTGTTGTGAGATGCCTACAGAGTGACATGCTATTGCATTTGTGTTACGTACTGTATTGGCATGTGAAAAGACGAATGCGACAGCTTGAGCAGACTCACAAATGTGCTCGACTACAACAACTCTTCCTATTCTCAACATGGACTGTGTGTTCCCGGGGTCAGGGTTTATGTCATTTTTAGGGTTAGTAATGTCACTAACCCAGGAGGGAGTCTTGTGTAGTCCCTACCAGCCGTTTTTTTACAAGCCATGTCTTGTTTCCTCCTACTTATTGTAATTAATGCTTTTACCTTGTGTGTTCGGTGGATCAACACCCCAGCCGGCTCCATGATGCTCTGCCTGAGAGACGCCCCAACTGGAGCTGAGGAAGGTGGAGTAGGTAAGATTCACTTGTTAAATTTGTCAAATAACACACTAAGGCCTGCTTCACACTCAGCGGGACACATTCATTTCAGCATCTATCTTAACAAGGGTGGATTATGCTGAGTCGTCCCAGTGCCTTAAATCTGGCTACATTTGGTCCAAAAAATCATTTTGCAGTTATTTTAAAGTGCATTTCAATTGCAAATCTGAACTGTGATCTGTTAACTGACTCTACTTGGGTAATGGGGTGTCAAATTGTAAATTTACTTAAGTGAATTTATGTGCAGTAATCTTACTCCGTGTTCTTCCTTGGTTGTCCCCTGATGTTCTCAGGACAGAAATTGTGTGCTCTATGGATTGAACAAAATAGATGTTATTTAGTTTTATATTGCAATTTAAATTCTGTGAATGTGTTTCTGATTTACTCATCGCAGATTATGCTCTTGTACCTTGTGTGTTCGGTGGATCAACACTCCAGCCGTCTCCGTAATGCTCTGCCTCAGACACACACACTGGAGCTGAGAAAGGTGGAGTGGGTCGGCTGCACTTGTAACATGTGTAATTGCGACAGGGCATTACCCCATAACTTAAAAACTTCAAAAAAGCATTTTCATTTGAGCATACCCAACAGCCAGATACAACTACCGGTAATAATGTACCTTGAAAGCTGGGGAGACTCTCACACCAGGTCTGCTGTTGCTCTTCCGTTTCCCTTTGTTGCTGATCGACAAATACTGCTGACAGTTTATTTGGTCATTAGCAATGTTCATTTTTATATATTTGTGCAGCTGCATGTTTCAACAATTACATAGTTCCAAGGAACAGGATGAAGAACCGCTGACATAGTTGTATCTTTGAGTAATCATTGTAGATTTGGATAAAAAATTTAAATAAGATAAAAGAGAAACTTAAGACTTACAGTTGCTTAAATTGTTTACAGCTTTGCTCTGGAAAACCTCAGTTTGCACAACAGGACCCTAATAATAAGGACATTTCGTTTATTTTAATCTGGCTGTTATGCACTTTTAATCTTACTTATTTCATCAATCATCAAATCAACCAAATTTCAGAAAATAAAAAAAATAGTATAATATTGAATTGTCGTGGATTAATTTTATTTTGGAACTGTCACCATTGACGCATGCAGCAAAGATTGCTGAAGTCAACAGATTTTTACTAATAGACTACCAATCTCTCTGTAAAAATAAAATAACGATGCTGCTATCTTTATAAACGCCCTGTGTTTTGGCTCCAAATATCAGGTCAAAATCGTAATTTTAACCCCCCTACCCCCACACACCCTCTGCAGATATCGTATATATATATATATATTATTTTTACCTTTTGCTGGTTGAGGGCGTCGACATGGAAAGTGTATTGTTATTCATAGCATTCATTTCATTAACATTAAAAAAATGTAAGTTATTTTCTATTACCTTTTTTTTTGGTGCGTTTAGGAAGTGCTGGAGGTTTCGGTGCTGGAGGAACACTTTCTTTGCCCTGCAGTTTTTTTTTTTTTAAAGGGGGTGGTGGTTCTGGTGCCTCATCATCTGATGAGTAGATGAGATCAGAGCATGTTTTCTTTCTAGAGAAACAAAGAAAAAGTACAATTGGATGCTCTTCACTGTATAAAGTCAAAGCTACGTAAATATGCTGAATGGTCAGAAAGCTCAGAGATTTCATCAAAAATACCTTAATTATTGGATTTCCATGTGTTAAACCATTTATTTTGTCTTGTTACTTACTTGGGAATCCTTTTTCTGGCCAATTTCAGGTTCTGAATTTATGTCAGATGTGTAGCTGGCCGCCTTCCCATTTTTGGCCACATTTTGAAAAGATGCTGACAAATGAAATACAGTTTTGGAGCTTTTACATGTTGTTTATTAGAGCTATGTGAGATCACATTTTACAGTATAGAACAAAAAATGAAATGAAATACAGGTATGCTGGGCAAGATCATGTTTAATTTACAGTATAATTTGCTCTTACCTGACTCGTGCAGGATTCTGGTTCTGTGACGGGTCCACCCTTTCTCTGGCTGTGGTTTCCTCCATGGTTCTGACGCTCTTCAACACCCTGTCAAGGTCTTTGTATGGAGGCCCACCAGGAGTAGCCGTCTGCGTACCATGACTTGGCAATTGGTCCAGTTGTACCTTCTCCCTCAAACTCCACTATTAGGTACTTTTTTTTTTTTATTATTTTTTTATTTTTTTTTAAGCCTGAAACCCATATTATTTAATTACTCTGATAAAATTTTCAACTAT
>JARPMJ010009336.1:0-27909 GCA_033366665.1 Phoxinus dragarum | reverse complement strand
CAAACTTCACTTTCCTTCTTTAGTTCTTTGGTACCTGCTTCTTTTTTTATTTCTTTTTTTCCTTTTTCAGACTGCTCATGTAGCATGCATATTTCCATAGCTGAGTTTAAAGTTAGATTTTTTTCTTTCTGCAGCTGCGTGTTGTCATTGTGAATGTCACATACCAATCGATCTCTTATAAGTTTGTCGCACAGCGTGCCAAATTCACATTTTCTGGCTAGTGTTTTTAACATGGCAATGTAGGACTGGATTGTTTCATGTGGCTTCTGGTTTGTTGTATTAAATACATGTCTGTCCAATTACATTCTTTATAGGCAGGGCAAATTTCTTCAAATTTCTTTACCAGTACCAGTAATCTTCCGGATCTTCCCCCTCCTCGAAAGTGTCATATTTATCTTGGGCATCGGGACCAGCGAGGTTGAGAAACGTTTTCGGTGGCTGCTGAAAGACAGGCGTTGCTGTATATGCTTCATTCGCGCTTAAACTTAGTCCAATTGTCTGATGTTACATGTTCTCGCAATGTTCTCGTCAAAGACGAGGGGGGTGAACTTACGAAGTCCTTGTGCCATCGTCACTTTAGGCTAACTTCTGACACCATGTAGATGTGTGTATACAAACTTACTGACACCTTGTGTAGAACTCAGGTCTGCTCTTTATTATTATTATTCACATCTGCCTTATTTCCGCTTTTCTACTCATTTTCCCCCGGCTCGTACGTCATCTTATACGTCATCAACCTAATCTACAAATAGCAAAACCAAAATGTAAATTTTGACCTTGCGGGGACTTTTTTTTTTGTCCCCATGAGGAAACAAGCTTACAAATCAAACAGAATTATCTTTTTTTTTCTTCTTAAATCTAAAATAGCAGACATTTTTCTGTGATGGTTAGGTTTAGGGGTAGGGTTAGTATAAGGGAATAGAATATACAGTTTGTACAGTATAAAATGATTACATCTATGGAATGTCCCCATAAAACATAGAAACCCAAGAAGTAAGTTGTGCATGCTAGGTTTGTCCAATGGAACTCATTAGCAAAGCGCAGTCTGTTGTTCCACTGATTAGCTGAGTGTGTGTGTCCATGTGTTTTCATGCTTGTAAGTCTCATTATGTCGGTCAGATATTGTCCGCCTTTGTGATTGACTGAATTGAAGGGAAAGGTGAGAGTCTGCAAGGTCAACCAAAATTATAGCCTCTGTTTTCAGAGACAGAGAGGAAAGAGCAAACAGATTAATTCAATAAACAACTGCCCCATTTTTAACATGAAAACACCAGCATAAACATAGGAAATAATAGCTTGGGATTCTTTTTCCTTTTTTAATCCAGTGATTTTTTTTTTGGTGTGCGTTGCTTTGTTTTTTTAAACGTTAAATAAAAAGACAGATTACTATATGATACAAAATTTCTAAATTAACTTCAATTTTACACCCTCATGTAAGCTAACTATCAAACTCCACAATGGCTAACTCTATAGCTGTTTATTTCCATCCTGTCATGTTCCATTCTCTTACTTCTAAAAATTTGAATAAATATTTAAATTCCTGAGCTAATCTTTTATAGAAATACTTCCTTAAAACACAATCACGTTCATTTTTTTATAGTTTCAAATGGTCTTGTATAACAAGCATGAGCCGCATCATTCGTATAGCGAATTTCCCTCTTTGTCTCTGTTGAGAATCTGAGAATATCAATTGAAAATTAATTTCTGTGAAAAAAAAATCTACAGTTGTCATAGCACAACATATTAAAAAGTTATATCTAGCCCACAAGCACAACTGATGATTTAATGGAAAATCAGCAGGAGGCACATGAGAAGTGTGAATGGAAAGCTGACAGAAAGGAAGGTGGTAAAGCTGAAGAGTCAGAGAAGATATTTACACAAGATTTTGAGAAAGTCTGGCATTAACCTGAACAACTGCAAGGCCTTATCCGGGCAGTGATGTAATAGAGTGTTGACTGAGCCAAATGTGAAGACTAAAAAAAAAAGTGTTTACTAGTGCAAATTTGTTTACAAGTGATGGTGCATTGTCTTTTGTCATGTAATTTACAAAAAAAAAGTATCACACTTTACTTTAGCTCTGTCTCTCAGACTCCTTGCCCCTCTCATTTGTTCAACACCAGCCAATACATGATGTTCTGTTAAGTGTCTATTTAAATGGTAGAGCAGGGCTGCAATAACAGCGAGCCTGAGGCATAACAGCATTACAACTATTAAAATAACATCTATAGGGTAATTCTGATGGTTATACAAGCTTTCATTTCCCTCCCTCTGACTAGAGCTCCATAGCTCAGAAATGAAGCGTACCAGTGTTTGTATAACAGGAAGTGGCCATTTTTGTTGATTTTCACATAGCCTAAAGTACACACTATAAGGGTTTTACCACCATTTTGCTGTCTAAAACCCCTATTCAGAATAGTTTTACACAGAGATACATGGAGAGGTGGGGTAAAATAATAATTATCATAGCTTCTCAGTGATTTTAGTCCTGTCCAAATGTGCCATCTCAGAAATTACGACGACTTTTACCTTCTGGTAAAAGGTCTGAAAAAATGACCTCAGGTAATGCTAATCCCCGTCAGAATGCAAATGTCTGTTGTATTATCCTAACGCTTCTCCTCGTGTGTTTTTTTGCTTAATTGTCTTTCCTAAGAATCTTAGCCTACAAAAAAGTTTGAAATTGTATGTCTCAACCAATATGAGCATAAAAAATGTGTTAAAAGAGTAAGAGATCGAATTGAATCGACTAAATGAATAAATAACTAAAAATGCTGTCATGCATGCCAGGACAGTAGTTATCGATGTTACTTTGTAAAGAAACACTATGTGCCTATAGACTGAACATTTACTGTACATATGCACATGACGTCACCATTTCACACATTTTTGTAGTTTACCCTAAGACGATAATAGTATCGTTTTCAAAACCTGCACTTTGAAACATGTTTTCAAAAGCCTTTTCAGGGCCCCAAAACGCTTTTGTCGTATTTATACATTAAATGAACAGCCAAAATGCATAAAAAGTTTGTTTGTTGTTCAAAACAGTGTTATGTCCCCTTAGCTAAAAATACTGTATGTGCTGTAAAAAATTACCAAAGTCCTAAGATGTGTATCGTGCTATGAGGTATACAATGACATTGACTATATTATGTTAATGGGGTAAATATAATTAAAATATAAATTATTTATAAATTAATATGTTCATTCATTAAAATATAATTAAGAATATAATTAAATATTTATTTATATTAAATTACATATAGGCCCTATATAAAATTAAACAAAAAAATACAATTATATAAATTGTATAATGATGTACACAATTGCATAATGTTATGAAATTAATACGGTATACTTAAAATTCAGCCTATGCCAGTGAAATATTGTTTGTAATTAGACATGTTTCCATACACCCTTTGTGCTGGTCTGTTAATGACAAAGAAACAAAACAGTGCATGTAATAATTTCATCCTTAAGTTTAAATGTAGCAAAAAAGAAATAGCCTTGAGTCATTTTCATATAATATCGTGTCTCGTGTGTATCGCAAATTCGGTATCTTCTGCAATGGTTTCTTTTGAAAATTTAGCTACCAGCCTGTTTCTGGTACAGTACTTCTCTGTCAGACAGCAGATGGATCTTTCTGAATCATCAGTTACACACACACACACACACGCACACGCACACACACACACACACACACACACACACACACACACACATACACAAATGTAAGATTAGTTGTCTTCATTACTGTGTCAGTCATTCATAAAACCATATGCTCCGTAAGATAAATCTTAAGTGAGTCAAAGAAGTCATATTGTTATGAGGCATATTGATATTGTCATATTGCGTGTGGTTTATGAGGCATAATGGTTAACCTTTCCTCAAAGGCAAGCGTGGCAGCTATAGTGATAAACACCAGTTTCAGTGCAGTGAACACATCTACCTGCATCAAGTACCATGACACCTTTTCAGGACCAGTGCCAGGTGCTTCACATCTCTTCTGAAGCTCTCTCGTCAGCTGGGATTGATCTGCAATCAACCACCTGAAGGGCACTTCTGTCTCACTCTCTGCTCTGACCTCCAGCTGGCAAAAAATACCTCAACACTTCCCTAAAATGACATGACTAGTCCTTATCTGACCAGTTTGTCACTACTTAGGGGCCGTTTACACAGCGTTTTAAAACGATCATTTAAAAACTTTTTATGCATTTTGGCCATTCGTTTACCTACACGGCAACAACGTTTTGGCGGCCTGAGAGGAAACATGAATACAAAGGTGTAACAGAGCAGAAAGATCATTAGAAGTACAGTATAGGCTACCCCCACATTTTTTTTTTAAATACAGCTATACAGCACTGTTGTGAGACAACCTTTATCTTCTGCCTGCTCTGTTGATATGAGGTCTTCTCTGATCTACCTAATTTCTTGGGGTTTGGACTTGAATGTCTAGTCTGATGTCTGATTCAGTTTTAGTTAGACTTTTCTCTCTAATGCTTATTCTGACAAAAAAAGAAAAAAAGAACAAAAGGATAAAACACTAAAGAGCTAAGCACTTAAGTACAAGTTTGGTTGTTTTGTGAAACAAATTCACAGAGGAATCATATCCAAGTCTTACTAATGAAATCGGTGAAGAATGTCAGGAAGATTTTATTGATTTGTGGACAATTTATACTCAATGTTCAGCAAAGGCTCATATTAACAATTCCCACAAAAGTCTAAGAAGTCAAAAAGTAATATGCAGGTCATCCTCAGCCTGCCAGTTACAGGTTTCATCAAGGGAACACAGGGTCTATGCTATTCTCACTCAGATTAGCCTGCAACCCACAGGTGCCCCATTGCCATGGGAACAGTTTAGGCGATCAAGAGGAGGTTACCCACGATTGGCTCACCCACCCTAAACCAGCCAACGGTGTTTATATAGAACAATACCTGATAGATCTCAAAGATGGAATGATGTTTTTTTTTTTTTTTCAGATGTGTAAAAGTTATTCATCCACACGTCAGTGAGCTGATGGGAACATCAACATCAAAAGGCATCGCATTTGACATGATTAATTGAAGTAGGTGCACTCATTCACAAAGCGCTTCAGCTCCAATCATTGTGATTGTCATCAGATCAAGAGGTGGGATGGAGAAAAGAAGAACAATCTCATCAGCCTGTTCGCCTTCATTTGGTCATCCTGTGCGATTTATGACAGGGAAGGTCAAAAGAAATTTAATCCCGCCTTGTCAAACACACATGTACTGGTCAATTTTTGGATTATATATTTTAAAAGAAACTCATGTCAGTCACAAACAAAGTTTAAACAATGTTTAAAGAAAAAGAACAGTAATGCATGTGCAAAGAAAATGATTGTTTAAGTAATTTTTGCAGCACTAATGTCACCAAACAAACTGAAAAAAAGGAAAGATTTCTCAAACACTCCCGTCATCTGTCAGGTTGGGAAATACTGTAAGATAATCAGATCAAACTCAAGCAATTGGTTAAACTGACCATGTGTGCTCAAAAAAAAAAAACATAAATGTTTTTATAGTGCCTGCACTTTACAACTTTAAGGGAAATCAATCTACAAATGATTTACTTGTCTCTGGATTTTAACCTGGAATAATAATTGAAAGGAATAGGTGCACATTTTCCCCCGCTACTGGTTTGTTTCTATGGTCGTTAATTAGTTTCCCATATCTGTTCTGTTTGTACCTTAATTACCCAGTTTATATATAAGCCTTGAGTTCTCCTTATTTTTTTACCTGCATCAGTGTTTTACGTGTTTGTTTTCTCCAACGTTCTACTGTTTGTGATGTGGCAATTACAATAAAGACCGTTTTGTTTCCAACTCTGTTCATCGTGCGCTTTGTACAGCCAAATGAAAATTCTGTCATCAATTATTTACCCTATGTTGTTCCAAACCTATGAAAATTGTTCATCTTTGAAACACAAATGAAAATGTTTTTAATGCAACAGAGTTTGTTTTCCCTCCACTGAAAGTCAGAAGTTTGAGTCATCAAATATGGTCAGCGGCAGCTCAGCCATGCTTGTTTGACATACTAAAACAAACCTCATTAGTTCTTGTCCATCAAGCAAGCATGTTTGAGCTTCGGTTTACCATAGTTGATGTGCTCTGTGTATGTGTGTTGATCAATGTTTATAAAAGCCTAAATTAAATCTGTTGAAAAAAAAGAAGACTGGGATTAAACTGCTTAATTTCTATGGATTACTTTTAGTTTGGTAGTGTCACGGTTTTGTTCACGTCATGTCTGCTTCCTTGTCTGTCATGTGATCCCTTGTAGTCATGTGACCCCTGCCATGTGTCTTGTCATGAGTTTAGTGTCTGATTGTTTGATCATTGTTCACAGGTGTCCCTTGTCTGGTCGTTAGTCTTGTATGTATTTAAGCCCTCATGTTTGCCTGTGTCTGTGTCAAGTATTGTTTCCTGTAAATCACTGTTGTAAGTCTTTGTCCATGTCCTGTTTTCATGCCACGCCATGCTTTTGTTTATTGTCATGTTTTGTTTAATTAAAGCTGCATTTGGGTTCTCTTAAAACTTGCCTCCAGTGGACCCTCATTACAGATAGACTGAACTTTCAATGGAGGGACAGAAATTTACTTGTGTGTTTTGAGAACACCCCTTATGGGTTTGGAATGATGTAAGGGTGAGGAAATGATGACATTTTTGGGTTAACTAAAACTTTAACGCTGAAAAATTACATGAATGAGGCATTCATATAGCTCTTTACTATGTACTGTACACCCAAAGTGCTTTACAATCATATCAGGGGGTCTCTCAACCACAGCGACGGAAGACACGGTACAACGGCTCACCACAGGGAGAGATTGATAGAGCAATTGAGTGAATAGGGATTATTTGGAAGCCATGCTTGATAAGGGCCAATGAGGGAATTTGGCCAGGACACCAGGGTTACACCCCTACTCTTTTATGAGAAAGATAGTGTGGATAATTCAGATGCAAATACTGTCTTTACATAATTTATAACAGGTTTACTTTCAACTACAAGTGAGGAAGGAGAGAAAGAAACCGAGAGAGTGAGATAGATTCTCCCATGAGTCCATGTAGATTCAACCTGATCTGATTAAAAGGATGACAAAAATAGCACATCACTCAGGCCTGCTGCTATAAGCTCAATCACTTATGTCATTAGCTTCTCTCTGCAATTTTTTTTTTTGATGCCAACAGATAATTGTCAAGAATTTTACTTAATTATTCAACCTAAAATCATAAAAAAGTGGATGCAAATGAATGTGAGCTTGCGGGGGCGGAGTTGATGCAGACTAAAATGATTGGAGACAAGTCTGCCGCTTTCCCCCGAAGGTCCAGTAATGGACATTTTGATTCAACACTACAATGTCAAAACATTGAAAAAATAATAATGTTTTTTTTACATAATGTAACATGTATTTAAAAAATAGAAAAAATGTTTAATGAAGAATTGAAATATTTCCTTAATGTAAGTTATTTAATTTATTTATCGAATGACAGCACTAACGTTTACATGTTTTTTATTTTATATATAACTTAATAATTTAAAAAGATAGTTCACTCAAAAATGTTAATTCTCTCATAATTTAGTCACACGCATTTTGTTCCAAATCTGTATGATGTTTTTTGTGTAAAATAAAATAAAATCTTTTTTTTTTTTTTTCATACAATGGCAACCAAAACTGTTTGGATCAAAATCTCATCTTTTGTGTTCTGCAGAAGATAGAAAGCTATACTGGTTTAAAATCCTGACATCATTTTCATTTTTAGATAAACTATTCCTTCATCATACACTCTAAAAAATGCTGGGTTGTTTCAACCCAATTTTGGGTAAAATATGGACAAAGCCAGGCATTGGGTTACATTTTTCAATTACATTTTTAACCCAACATTTGGGTTTGTCCATATTTTACCCAAAATTGGGTTGAAACAACCCAGCATTTTTTAGAGTGTAGAGACATAAATTCAGGCTCACGCTAAAAGTCTTAAAACAAGGCCAGGTTATCTGCCTCTAAACCTGGACGAAACTTATGTTGAACTGTGAAATCTCACTGTTTTCTCTAGTTCACTCTTTACAGCCTGTGGTAGTGAGTCAGTAATGACTTCCATAGACTGAGCTGAGGGCGTCCAATTTAAATGTCACAATGGTAAGCCAAAACAACCCACTTCTTCTGCCCCATAGTCATATTTTACTCACTTGCCAATTGAGTATAATGCATATGTGTGTGAGAGAAAGAGAAAGACAGAGGGAGAAGAGTGAGAAAGAGAAACGGAAAACAGGAACAGAGAAAAAAAACGGTAAATAGCTGAACTCCAGAAAATAAATATTACATTTGCATCATGCCCAAGAGATATCCCATTCCAAAACTCAAATATAAGGCCTTTGTCAGCCACACACATGCTCATTTTGATAAACATAAATCACTAACAAGCTGCTTTTATAATTTAACATAAATGTTATACATTGTTTCTGTCACACACACGCACGCACACACACACACACACACAAACACACATACACACACGCACACAAACAAACTTAAAAGAATAAAAGAAAAGCCCATCATTCAATATCTGTGGTTTTCTCTTGGGAAATCAATTTCTGTAGCTCATTAAGCAATGTACTATATAAAAAAGCTTAAATTAAAGTTAAAAATGGAAAATTAATTTGCATATGTGGTTTTCTGAAACAAGACATGTTAACTCACAATCATTATTCCATTAGAGAGATTCAATCAAACACTGCGCATAACACTGTAATGAAAAAAAAAATCATAAGGATCATTTGTTTGACTTTTTTATTATCAGTTTAATTACTTAAATATATTTCAAAAGGATCCCACTTGCTTAAAATCAAAGTGAGCAATGCTGTGACAGAAAGAGGGTTTAATGTCTGTAAGAGGTGCAGTGGAAATTGATTGTTATCAAGGTAGCAGAAAAATGTTTTGTTGTGAACTTATTTTTATAATTGAACAGATAAAAAACTGCTGTTGTTCCAGCATCATAATCTGAAAGTTCAACGCTACTCACGACCAATTCGTACGAATTTGTACGAGTGATTAAAAGGTGGCTTATTCGTACGAATTTGTATGACCTCACTCGTACGAATTTGTACGATTTGTCTAAAACCCACGTGATGGGTATGTTTAGGGGTGGGGTCAGGGGTAGGTCAATTCGTATGAATTCATACGATTTTGGCAACTCGTAAAATATGTACGATTTAGCAAAAACGTACAAATTCGTACGAGTGAGGTCGTATGAATTGGTACGAATTAGCCACCTCGTAAAATTCGTACGAATTGCCGTGAGATCGGGCTGGAAAGTTACATATACTTATTTTAATGGGTAGAGAGTATCCACCATGAATGATTTTGCCAGTTGCATCTTATTCTAAGAAAAGTATGCTTGGTTACACTTTATTTCGATGGTCCACTTTAGACATTCCACTAACAATAAGAAAGTTTTCAACACGTCAGCTAACTCTCATTAGAGTATTATTAGTAGACTAGACTGTAGACTGTTAGGTTAGAGATATGGTAGGTGTTAGGGTTCAGGTTTGTAGAATAAGGTGACAAGTTGCAAAGTTACAGTCAGTACAATGTCTGGAGGGGTGGGGTGGGGTGGGGGGAAGCATCAAAATAAAATGTTAGCAGATAATAGCACTAGCAGACAGTCTAAATATTCTAATGAGAGTTAAGCCGGGTGAACACATACAATTTACAATAGTCCTTTACGACTGTTGCTTGCCAGAATGTAGAACATGATCTCAGTTGTAAGCCATGTCATACTTTATGATCTCAGTTTTCATTTATGTGAAACTGTACGGTAGTCGAGACAAACGGAAGAAGCCTCGTCCAGAGTTTTACATCATGAATCCAGGACACTTTCGGTGAATGATCTGCATTTGGCTGCATACTTTGGGTGTGCTTAGTTGGGGTTTGTTGCTGTCTCACTAATTGCGTCATCAGGTTCTGGAATCCTATTGGTTTTTTTATTTGAAGGTTGTCGAAGGATAAGAACTGTTCATCAAATCGTCTGACACTGCCAGAATTTCGTCTGATGTAACATTTGGTTGCAGCGGTCATTAATCGGCGATCAAAGACTTCAGATTTTGGCCTAGGATCAGAGGAATCTTTTAGGATTCTGAACATTTGTCTCAGATGGCCAAAAAACGTGGCCAAAATTGTACAGTGTGAATCTGGCTTTAGTAATGTAGTTGCAAATGTCTTAAAGTTAGTAGAATGTCTAAAGTGGACCCTCGGAATAAAGTGTTACCATGTTTATATGTATGTTTATGTGGGATGACCTTTCAAGTGAAACCTCAAAGGCCTGTGAGTTCTGAGTATAAGAACATCCACAATTACTGCAATATAATAGGTTGCTGAATGCACACACACACACACACACACACACACACACACTCCTTCTCTCACTCCACACTCAATTGTCTGGAGCTGAAATCTTTCTCGCTGCACTATATGCCTCGCCATTACAATTATTGTCATGACAACACATCAGGGTGAGTCTTCTCTGAATGTCTATTTACTCATCAGATGGCTTTTCTCAGAAGGGAAAATAAGTGTAACGCATGTAAACAACATCTGTCCAGTCAACCTGTTGGAATGCCTCAATTTTATCATTATAACTCAATTGCTGCAGAAGGTGATGCTAGCGCCTTGATTGACGTCTCTTAATCCCAGCCGAGGACTCTTACACACTCTTTGTCCTGTCATTGCTAATAGCTAGATTAGGTCGGTACTTCCCCCTGGCGTGTAAAGGGGATCTCATTCATCATTCAGGCTTTTATCGGCATGTGAGGCACATAAAAACGCTCAACAAAAACATTCACGATTGCAGAGTCATTGACAGGATTAGCAGGCATGCTTAGCAGGAGTGCTGGGAAATTCTGGCACGCGAAACCATTTCATTGTATGGATGGGCTATCCGACTCTCACATGTTGGCAATGTGCTCGATGTTTCAGTACGTTTGAGATTTGTAATCCATATTTAGTGCGACCAGAACCAATTGTTTCTCCATTTCCAAAGTAGAATGGATGAGCATGTTTGCAGTCAATGAATTAACAAAATTGGCTGAATAGTGTTTCTGGGGAGGTTTGATTCTCACGTCACAAGTCTAGTGTTTTTTGGCTAGGCATGACTATTGTCTTGTTTTACAGAGGCAGAAAATTCCCCTTTTTCCATAAAAATGGTATTGGGTCTCCTGCCAGAGTCAGTGCTTGGCTAGGGAATCGACAAACCTCTCTCAGAACCGGGCAGCGTTTCCACTGACTTTGTTCCAGAGCCAAACGATGAGTATGTTAGCATACTGCATAACCTGCCTACAAATAAACGTGATGCATATCCGTCTTACGAGTTTTGAGAACATATTTTAACATCCATTGACATTTGATTGAGCATTTTTTGCCATTACGAGCTGCTCTTTCTTTTTATTCTGGATTTTTCTACACAGAATAACAAATGCACAGAGAACAAACACATACAACACAAATTAAAATTCCGCAATATTATAACCAATCTAACAAAACCCCAACCAATTAA
Organism: Phoxinus dragarum; assembly: GCA_033366665.1. Taxonomy (NCBI): domain Eukaryota; kingdom Metazoa; phylum Chordata; class Actinopteri; order Cypriniformes; family Leuciscidae; genus Phoxinus; species Phoxinus dragarum. The sequence goes on along the minus strand of JARPMJ010009336.1, from coordinate 16,354 downwards.
CAATAAAGCAATAAAATACTCTGCAATTAAATTAAAAGAGAATAATACATTAAAACACAAATAAATCATTTCAAAATAAGAATAAAAAATTTAAAAATAAGAATAAAAGTGGTGTTCAGCTTATAAAGTCAATATATTCTCCAAAAACAGATACAATACTAATTTTCAGGTTTTTTTACACCTCTTTAATACATGTCAAAGGTACAAGCTGCTTTTGATGAAATGGTCAATGATTAATAACCATAATGAAACTCATATCCCTCAATTCATACATTCAGTAAGGAATTTGACATGTTTATGTAACTCCATTAGTATACATGGAACTAGCAACACCAAAGTCATGAGTTTAAATGTTTAAATTCAGCCAAATGTATAAAGTAATGCACAATATTTTGTTATCATATCATTATCAGTTGATATTAAAGAGTTCTTAATTTATCTGTATATTATTGGTTAATTAATGCTCATTTCCCCTATACGTTTACATAATTGAACGCTCACTTTAAGTTAACCCTTAAAAACACTAAGAGTTAAATGTTACTTTTATCAAATTTCAACATGTTTTTCATAGTGTACATTATAATGTTGTGATGGATAAACTCATTTGTAGCATTTAAAAATATATATATTTTAGTTTTTAGTGTTTTAATTTTAATCTAATTAGACACAATATAGAATATAAAGCAGCTGTATCATGAAAAAAGTTCAGAATTTACTAGAAATGTACCAATATAAGTACATGAAATAAACTGATGTGGAGAAACAAGATGTCTGTCCATTGAACATGCACTACACATTTCCATTTGTAGAGAGCTTTGTGATTAAAGTAGTTTTTATTTGATTTTATTTTTTTGTTTGTTTTGCATTAGACTTGCCAGGCTGAGTTGTTGTTATAAAAACTTATTCTGGTTTCTGTTTGGAGACCAGAAGGTTACAATCTTCTGCTCTATCTTTAAGGTGCTGTCCATGGTTCTGAATTATCCACAGACTCTCCATACTGCTGAATAGGACAGATTGAAGACAACGCTATTAATTCTGCATAGTTATGTGTTAAAAATAGTTCCTCTTGAAGCTCTCCATGTTGTGTGTCTTCCAAAATGTTTCTGTATTTTTCCACGACAAACAAAATTACAGTAATGCCTTTATACAACAGGAGACAAAGTGGCTCAATACTCCAGCATAACAAGAAAACTGCATTATGAAACGCCCCCAATACTTCACAAACATGACCAGAAATTGTCACGGAACACACACAGGAGAGAGAGATCCAAATGCAGTATACTTTAATAGGGTAATCCGTACTCACAAAACTAGTCCAGGCAAGGGTCAAAATCCATAAAAGCAATCCAAATACACACGACATGAACAAGGAACGGAAGTGTGGGGACAATATACAAGGACTCCGTGACAAACACTGAAACAGACGGTATATATACACAAGTGCAAACAAGGTGACGAGAAACAGCTGAAGGAAATTAACAATCAGTGACAGACAGGATTATGGGAAATGTAGTGAAAATACCTAGACACCGTGAAAACTGAGACCTCTAGTGTTAAACCCAGGGAACCACCAGACACTGTGACATAACCTCCCCTCTACGGAGCGGCTACCAGACGCTCCAAGACAACAAGAAACAAACAAAACAAGAGTCCAGGCGGGAGGTGGAAAGGTGGAGGATCAGGGGGTGGGATGGGGGGCCAGGTCCATGAAGGGGAACAGGAACAAGGGGGAACGGCTTAAGCGGCAGCCAGGGCGAAACAGACAGTCCATTGGGTGGCCAGGGCGAAGCAGACAGTCCATCGGGCGGCCAGGACGAAGACGACCCCTCGGACGGCCACGGTGGTGAAGACCCCTCGGACGGCCACGGCGGTGAAGACCCCTCGGGCGGCCACGGCGGTGAAGACCCCTCGGGCGGCCACGGCGGTGAAGACCCCTCGGGCGGCCACGGCGGTGAAGACCCCTCGGGCGGCCACGGCGGTGAAGACCCCTCGGGCGGCCACGGCGGTGAAGACCCCTCGGGCGGCCACGGCGGTGAAGACCCCTCGGGCGGCCACGGCGGTGAAGACCCCTCGGGCGGCCACGGCGGTGAAGACCCCTCGGGCGGCCACGGCGGTGAAGACCCCTCGGGCGGCCACGGCGGTGAAGACCCCTCGGGCGGCCACGGCGGAGAAGACCCCTCGGGCGGCCACGGCGGAGAAGACCCCTCGGGCGGCCACGGCGGAGAAGACCAGGGTGAAGACGACCACTCGGGCGGCCACGGCGGAGAAGACCAGGGTGAAGACGACCACTCGGGCGGCCATGGCGGAGACGACCAGGGTGAAGACGACCACTCGGGCGGCCATGGCGCTGAAGACCCTGGCTCAGGAACAGTCACAGACACCACCGGTTCAGGAACTGGAACAGCAACAGACACCACCGGCTCAGGAACTGGAACTGCAACAGACACCACCGGCTCAGGAACTGGAACTGCAACAGACACCACCGGCTCAGGAACTGGAACTGCAACAGACACCACCGGCTCAGGAACTGGAACTGCAACAGACACCACCGGCTCAGGAACTGGAACTGCAACAGACACCACCGGCTCAGGAACTGGAACTGCAACAGACACCACCGGCTCAGGAACTGGAACTGCAACAGACACCACCGGCTCAGGCTCAGGAACTGCAACAGACACCACCGGCTCAGGCTCAGGAACTGCAACAGACACCACCGGCTCAGGAACTGCAACAGACACCACCGGCTCAGGAACAGCCTCTGGCTGGGCGGAACTCAAGTGCTTCCCCCATGCGTGCAGAACCGCCAATGAGTAAAACCCAAAGACAGCTCTCCTGGCCGTGGCAGGACTGATGGTGGGCTGTTCGGGGACGGCCTCCGGGACGACAGCGGGCTGTTCCGGCACAGCAGGCGTGACGCGAAGCTCAGGCTCGGCAGGCGTGACGTGAGAAGTTTCTGGCTGGGCGGAACTCATGTGCCTCCTCTGTGCGTGCAGTACAACCACCACATAAAAAAGGAAGACAGCCCTCCTTGCCGTGGCAGGACTAATGGTGTACAGCCCCGGGGCGACCTCCGGGACGACAGCGGGCTGCTCGGAGGGGACGGCCTCCGGGACGACAGCGGCCTGCTCGGAGGGGACGGCCTCCGGGACGACAGCGGGCTGCTCGGAGGGGACGGCCTCCGGGACGACAGCGGGCTGCTCGGAGGGGACGGCCTCCGGGACGACAGCGGGCTGCTCGGAGGGGACGGCCTCCGGGACGACAGCGGGCTGCTCGGAGGGGACGACCTCCGGGTCCTTGGGGAGGCTGAAGGTCTTCCTCCTCCTCCGCTGTTTCTGGCGGAAATGTGCAGGCTCTGGACTGGACGGGCACCACGGCGAACAGTTCTCTGGGTTGGGCGGAATCAGCGGCGGATGGAACTCTGGGCTGGACCTCACCAACCCAGGGCCGAAGAGGGGCCAGAGTGGAGAATGGTGTCTTGCTTCCACTCGACCACCTCCTCCACTGCGGCCTCCACGGGTCCCGCGAAATTTGACCAATCGGGTGCCCTCAAAAAATTGTCTTCTCTCCCATTCGGTGGCTGGGGAAGAGACATTAAAAAACATACTGCTGGATCTTGTGATGACGGAGTCCTTCTGTCACGGAACACACACAGGAGAGAGAGATCCAAATGCAGTATACTTTAATAGGGTAATCCGTACTCACAAAACTAGTCCAGGCAAGGGTCAAAATCCATAAAAGCAATCCAAATACACACGACATGAACAAGGAACGGAAGTGTGGGGACAATATACAAGGACTCCGTGACAAACACTGAAACAGACGGTATATATACACAAGTGCAAACAAGGTGACGAGAAACAGCTGAAGGAAATTAACAATCAGTGACAGACAGGATTATGGGAAATGTAGTGAAAATACCTAGACACCGTGAAAACTGAGACCTCTAGTGTTAAACCCAGGGAACCACCAGACACTGTGACAGAAATTACATCAGTCTGACTCTGAATACTTTTGTCCACACATATTAGCTTTCTCAACTCGGCCGGCAAATGTATTTCATGCCAAAATCTATTCTACTCTGTTAAACTCTCTCCTAAATTGCTAAAGTGTCAATGGGTCATCCATCAATGAAAGTCTTTTCAGCACAAATCCTCGGACACTTTCTCTTTGGTCACATGCTTCCACCTTGACTCTCGTACAATCTCAGACTGGGGCAAAATGTTCTCACACTCAATGGATTCAGAGAGGGAGACAAAGCTTCTTTCTGGCCTGCTATGGAAGCTGTGCATGCATTTGTCTGGGGATTGAGGGTATCGATCTGTAGAGGGGTTATCTTGAGGCGAGGATGTGCTGGTGGTATAGCAGCTGTATAGGGTGCTTTTGAGCAGACAAAGGACGGGCATGGGGAAAAGAAAGGAAGTTGGGCTTTGATTTATGTGTCTCATTGGCTAGTGGGTGTCTCTGGTGACTATGTCGTATACGAGGATGAATGCACAAACATGCATGTGTGTGCACACACATATAGACATAGACATAACCCTACTTATGCTATCTCGTGCTTGTCTCTCGCTCTGTAAAGCTCATTGCACATGTTTCATGTACAAATTATATCTCCATTCACAAGAAATTAGCATTTCTGCAAACAAACAAACATATTCCTCACACTCTCAAAAGCCGTAATGCATTGGTGTGGCATTCTCAAAAAAGCATTGAGTCTGATTAGATAACCATAATTCAAAAGGACCGCATTGTCCCTATAGAGCTGTTCTCTTTGCATGGCTGCTTCTGTAATGATGCATAATGATACATCCACATTATTGCAGATGTAGATTATATGGTCAGAATGAAGGCTGTTTGTGTGCGCTTTTGCTCAACTTGTGCTGTTACTACAAAACCTCAAAGCAGTGTTTTCAGCATGTTTTGCAATCATTCAGTGGGATCCATATACAAATGTTGTGTGTGTCAACACTTCACTTTCCCTAATTGCCCATGGCATGCTGGGACTGTTTAAACAAAACCCCACCACATTAGCTTCACACTGCTCGGCATGTGAGAGGTTAGGATATTTCGCACTGCTCTGGGATCAGCACTAACCACCCAAACATGGCCAACACCACTACGAGAGGGGCTGCAAAACCGAACTGGAATCAGAAGAGGGCAGTTCCTTCCGCCTTGGAGGGATTACAGCTTTACCGGAAGAGGGAAGGAAAGAAAGGTTAAGCCACTGCTGGTTGCCAGATTCAGCACACTTCTTTTTGCAGTGTTCATGTGCGCCTCACACAGAGGGTCTGGCCCTTTATATTAGAGCACAGTGTCAACAGGACCCAGAGGGGAAACAGCACAGCAATCGTTGAGAACAGTAAGTTAATTATCTTAACAATATATATTAACTAAACTAATGTTTGATTTAATAACCATGTGTTTGATGAAACACGCTTGTTCTATTTTATAGGTTTGAAGCCATATGAAATGCCTTTTTACAGATTTTGCATAGATAGATAGATAGACACAAATTACTTTCTGTAGCTTTGAATACTTTGAATGTCATGACTAACCAAGGCATTCATGCAATTTTAAGCTTTTTCTTTCGAAGTTGATAACATCTGCTTGCAGTCAGCAGCAGACTTGTCCAGGTTAACCCCAAGATAAATCTCTGTTCTGCGTGATATTTGAAATGTGCCTAAGAACAGAGTGCTTTATATATATAGGCTATACCAGTTGCCTAAACGGCTTGTCTTGTCTGGTTTAAGCTGGTCTTCCAGTCCGACCTGCTAAAAAGTGGTTAGAAACCCTCTAAAACCAGCCAGCAGACCTGACAAGGATGGGAGACGAGAAATGTTGCTGTCTTCTTTTTATGCTATTTTCTCAGTCTGTAATCTACGAGAACATGTTTGTTTTATAAAAAATAGTTTAGCATTTGTTATTTCTTATTTTTGCAATTGCCAATAGCATTCTTTGGTCCATCTTTGCGAAGAAAATAGGCGAGGTTTGAGCATTTCCCCGAGCGCGAGCAGCAATGCAGTCCAATCAATTACGTTTAATTCAATTCACTTAAACTTCCAGCGCGCTGCGAAAGAGAAGCATTTATTGATAATGAATTCAGAGCGCTCCTCCTCCTCCTCTCGTACTCCTGCTCGCCGCTGCGCATTAAGAGACAGCTGGCGATGAGAGGAATATCCCTCTACTCTCATCTCTGTCACCTCACTTGTGTTTTCCTCAAGCACTGCAGACAGAAAACGCTGTGCGCGGAGCTTTATAAGACACGGCACTTGGAGGATGCGGACCGCCGGGGTTTGGCCAGCGACCGTCACTCTCCTGGTCCCATGGGACTGATTTTCGGTCAAAAATATTGAATGGGCGTTTGTATCGCCGTCTCCACTGATTTCCGTGAAACCTGCTCGGATATTGTGTGATACGGCTTCAGGATGAAGAGGATGAACGTAAGCACTTCAAGTGTGTTACTGTGCAAGCATGCTGCATTCGGTGTTTGTTGAAGCGCGGCTGAGTTTATTTTGTTTGAAATTGGCTTTACTGTACGATCAACGCGCAACTTTATCGTCTTCGGATGCGTTCAGCTGTAATGTTAAGGCATGAAACGCGACTAATACAAATCGATCTTCAACTCTTAGAAACAAGGATTAAGATTCGCTGTTTGCTGAGACAGACATTTATCGATTGTTCGTTCCATGCGGAGATGCAGTTCGTGACCGGGTGCGTTTACGCGTTTTTTCTCTGGCTACATCATTAACACTGACAATCATTATAAAGTGAGAAAGTATAGGCTACATGCTCTAGTGTGCCTTCTTACAAAGGCAATTGCAGGCATTGCTCAAGCATAAGTCATGTACAATTAATTAGAAATGGGAATCGATTCTGGATGCGATTCTGATTCCTTTTAACGATTCGGTTTCCTTGACGGTATCAGTAGCAACTCTTATTAGGCTAATAAAGGACAAATCCGATTTTTAATTGCATTAATCAGTATGTTGCATTTCTATGATAAATATCTAGGTAATAGGCTATAGGAATTCCAAAGAACGTTTACACAGACTTTTAATGTGCCTAGTTTTATCAAATAATTGGCCTTAACTACAGTTAGCCTACTAAGTAAAATACAAGTAACTAAGCAAAATGCCATTTCATTCATTCATCCATTCATTCATTCATCCATCCATCCATTCATTCATTCATTCATTCATTCATTCATTCATTCATTCATTCATTCATTCAAATTCATACAGCTAACAAAACTCATAATGTGTATATTTAAATAAATTAAGTAGGCTAGCCTACAACATTTGGGGGAATTCTTTCAACTTGACAGCGTTCTAAAAAATGAGCTGGAAAAGACAAGAGCACACTGGAACGCAATCAAGCGTTTTGACGCTTTGACCATACCGTCACTACAACGATACTAGGCCTAGGCTACATAATTTCGATGGGTCACAGCTAGAATTCGGTGTAACACCGGCTTATTTGTTCGGGAATCGCATTACACTAACCGCTGTGTTTTGTCCACGTTCACACAGCTACACATAAGGTTGTAAATCGTTAAGAGAATTCTAAATACGCACTTTTTACACAGTGACAACCTCATTTTAATACCAACTAACTCCCTTTAATTTGAACAACTGACATTCAAGTAAACTTGTGCGGAACCTTACAGGACAAACTTTTCTGTCACTTCATTCACTTCTCATTTATTAAATAAGGTTGTTTAATAGTGTTAAACTATTTACGTGTTATGGACGCCACCATCTTTTCTTTAGTCAAATAGCATTCTAACAAACGACTCTTACTATTTCTGCCATGTAGCCTTGAGTATGCTTGAAAATCTTGCACAACATGGATTATTTAAAAGATTTAAACATCTAGAAAATCTTACGACCCATAGAACATCTTACTCAACATTTAATAAACGAATCCAATCTAGATGCCAGTTCATCTGTCAAATCTAGTATGCTGTTCCAAATTCAACCACTGTCAATACAGTTAGGAAAATAGAGAATTGAAAAGACACTTGACATCAGTAATTTATACAGTCACACCCATTAATTAATCCCAAACATTGACTGTGTGAATGTCATTTTTATTAATTAAAACAAAACAGCTCATAAGACTCATTTGGCCATGCTTTATATTTCTGATAAATTTAAAAGAACTGTAGCCTATCAAGAGTCATTTTTACAGGAATCTGACTACACTGGTCGCTGTACGTTTTGCGCTGTAAATTCAAATGGAACTGCTTCTGAATAGAAACTAGTGCTTGTCAAGTTGTGGTCATGTTTGCCACTGTTCAGCAGATTTCCGCGGGCGAAACCCAGTCATTTTAAAAGGAATCCACACGACCGGGAATTTAATGTCAAGCTCAAAGATTTCTCCACACTGATTTTGTAACTAGTTCAAGTTGGTTACTCAGATTCATCACAATGACAACAGACATGTGCTCGGGTTGAAAGTGGCAACTGTGCTTTATAATTCATTACACTATTGACAATAGTGGATTTTTTTGCTTGTGACCATCCTAAGTCTTAAAGAGATTCCACCAACATATGCAACCATCTATTCATCCATTCCATTTCCTGGATTTCTAAAGTTGTTAACTTCTGTCTGCAGCCTCGCTGGAAGTCGCCACCCATGTGGCCGTCCGTAGTGGGCAGCAGGCAGCCCTGTCCCCGTGAATCTGCTCTGCGTAAGGCAGCCATTAGTGGGAACGTCCTTGCACTCCCACCGTTCCATGTCCCCACGGGCAGGAGCGTCCGGGTCTTCATCTGTGCCAACCCTGATGGTAAGTAGCTTTTTCCCTCACTGTAAATGTGAAGAAAAAAAATACTTTGGGTTCTTCATAGTGCCACACTCAAAGAAGTCATTTGAAGGTGCACCAAATATCCTTTCCTAATAATGAGCTTACTGGAGAAACCATTTATGGTCTTCAGAGTTAACTTACCTTTAAAATGGTGCCTAGAGGTTCTCCAGAAGGTTCTGCCAATGTGATGATGAGGCACCATTTTGGAGTTCCTAAGATCAAATATCTTTCATTTTTAAATAGTTTAGACTATTCATGATAGGTGCATGAATATGTGTGTATGAGAACTTGAGAATCACCTGGACCCAAGGACCATACTGCACAAACACTGTTCTGTCAACCAGACTGACACCTGTTAATGCGCGAGCGATGTGCAAGACGTGCTTTATCATCCAATGTGTTAATGAAAAAGATTTTACAGTAATGAATTCAGATGGCAATGACAGTTCCACATCATGCCGTTTCATAACACATGCTGCCATCCTCAGAGATATGGCCATTGCTAATGTCTGCAGGACCGCTGTCCCTCCCGTGTGCTTTGACAAGAGCAGCAGCGACAGCAGTTAGTGGAGCCGTCTGTCTCAGCACTGAACATGGGTTTCAACAATCCACGAAAACACTGGCCAAGCAACCGTGACACAAAATACTGTGCTGCTTTACAGTAATACAATCTCTAATAATAATATAAGGGAGCTCTCAGTCTTCAGTTTGCTCGTGGCTATGTGAAAGTGGTTAACGGAGTGGGAATTTCTTGCTCCTATCCTGAGAAATCGGTCATCATTTCCACCATCGATTGCTCATTTTTACATCTTAAGGCTTAAACCCAGGGCTGCTTAGAACTGAACTCAGATTTAATGAGTGCCAGGGGAACTAGGCGGCACATACAGTATGCAGTCATAGATTTAAATATGGGCTGCAGGGAGACCTTAAAATAGTACTTCTAATCTAGGAGTAAACAAGCCAAGGGAAAGTATAAAATGGGTTAGTAGGGAGATAGAGAAAGAGGAATGGAGAAATGAGCACAGAGAGGTGAGGATGAAGTGAAAGGAGGGAAGATACCGGTGAATAAATTAGATTGGCGCAAGGATGTCTTAAATAAAATGATGACCTTTCAAGCTGAAGGATTCACGATAAAGACTCCTCTAAATCGCAGCTATGACATAGGCGACCTCGTCATATTCCACCTGTAGATGCACTCGTTCCTGATGCACATGGATGCGGTTACATGCATTATTCATAAATAATAATAATAATAAAAACAACAGGCCATTATGTACTGGTAAATAATAGTATCCAGTATGTAATATACATATTAATATACGGTGTATATAACTGCTATACTAAGATTTTCCTGAAAAGTGTAAACACTGTGGCTCTGCAGTGCTGTCAAAACACTGTTCAGTTTGTTGGAGTGTCCTGACCAGCCGATACAGCAACATTGGCTCAACCAATGTGTGAGCTTGGGGCAGGACTATTTGTTTGTTTGACCAGTAGCAGACATATGGAGTTTTTCGGAAAACCTGCTTGAAATGGTTGTTATTTTTTTGCGGTTTTATTTTTCATTTAATGAAGCTAATTTCAGCTAAGTTAAATAGCTTTAATTTAAAAAACACTGTTTCCACATTACAAATACCATTTTGTATAATCACCTTCAATGAATGTATGCAGTGCAACTTGTCCTTATACTGAAGTATTGTAAATAGAGTGAGTCTGAAGCCAATTTCTACTGAAATAGGAGATTAGAGAGATTTTGTTCTGGTCAAAAGCCCTGGAAAGTCAACTGCTTGAAGATGGTTTAGAGAGAGGCAGAGGTGACGGTGTGTGTGCTGACTGAGAGAGTGTGAGGTGGAGTGTGGAATCTAATGTACTGAACCTGTAGATGCACAACTTAGAGGTGATGTCAAGGTAGAGAGTATAATGACACTTTCAGTGGCTGAACAAGCCAGCTGGGCTTTGGTGCAATGCTCTTCCCCCTTAAGCACTAGAGGGAGCAATTTATACATCACAGATTTACAAAAAAGGGAGTTGGCCTTGCACACAGAGACTCATAACAACAGTTATGTCTTACCTATTCTCACTCTTATACACCCCCCCCCCCCCCCCCCCCCCCCCCCCCCCCCCGACATGAGAGGAATGATTTCAATTTGGTTAGAGCTATTGGAAAAGTCAGCTCTGTGATTTAGGGGGTCTACTAGGGCAGTTAGGACAGCAGTTGCTGGAGTCTTGCTGAGGTTGAGATTGAGGCTTTGGGGAAATGAATGTGATAACATTTGTTTGTTCATTTTTATTGTTGTTGTTGTTTGTCTCTTTGTAGGGTAACCAAGGGCAACTAGAGTTTTATGTGCAGGAGTTTTATTCTGCTTTAAGGACCTTGAATTAATGCCACGGTGTTATAACAGCATGCGTGGTGTTAGCCTTCGTGATGTATTATGGTGCATTCAGATTGTTTTCAATGCTGGGTCAATACAGGCTTATTGGAAAAACGTACGTACCAAAAAATACGTACCAGTACAAATATAGAGCTCCGCAAAACGAAAAATACGTACCTGTACCAATACATACCACTGCAGTTTCCAAAAGAAATGAACACTGGAGGCAGTAAAACAGCCAGCTCATTTTATCCTTTTCATACAAAATTATGATTATGGGCAAATTATGTATTTGTAAAGACTTATTTTCAAACAAATCCTTGCAAAATATTACATTATTACCTCAAAACACCTTTTACCATTGTGCATGATTTGTCAACGAATGCTCTGGAGTTTGCATCACTTGACCAGCTCCATATGTTTGGCTTTCCTGACATATTAAGCTTGCTCTGGTAGCTCAGCTGGTAGAATTGTTCTTGTGATGTGAAGAAACTCAGGTATGAAAGGCTGAAAAGCATCTCTCTTTATTTATGACAGTTAAAAAAATTAGATTGTAGATTTTTGAGTGCCTTTAAAGGTGCATTCAGTAGTGCAATGCAAATGTAAAAAGTTTTACGCATAAATAAATAATCCTCTTAACGGTGTACTGTACAGTCACATGATTAGATGAAGACTACTAGTTTCTATAAAATGGGTTTCAAACATGTAAAGTGTGGGTCCTCCGCTTAATGCTTGTCAAATGTCAACTTGTTCGCGCATTGTTTCACGCTCATTTGCTGCAGCCTCTGTAGATACGCAAGTTGTTTGGTGATGCGAAGAGCTAAAATTAGACAATGGAACACACTTTTTATCGTCCTTAACCAGTCAAGACAATGGGAAAATCAGTACTTTTACGGTCTAAGAAGCATGAAAGGTCTCAAGACAAAACATTGGTACAGCATAATATAGAAAGATTTGAGTAGTGTTGCCCAAGTTGCCATTTTTGTTGGTTCGGTAAGGTAATTATTGTGTATACCACTCTCTAAAATGTACTAGTATCAGTTTAATTTACATAAAACTCAGAGACAATCGTACGGATCCACATCAGTAGATGGCAGTACAGTATCTTACACTATTGTGTTATCGCTACTTGAAGTACAAAGAACAGCGATGTTACCGCTAGCAAAATAACTACTGAATGCACTTTTAAACCTGTAAGAAGGGTTATTGAAGACATCAGCCAGTTAGCATTGTCATGACTTCATTTTCAAAGGCTCCAAAGTGATTAGTCACATGGCATTAAATTACAGCTCAAAGACAACTCCCATGAGCAGAGATAGCAGACCTACGCCAGCTGAGCAATTGCCATTGAGATAGCGTTCTTAAGCTATAATAGACATCCTTGGTTGAGTCAGTATTGCTGTTTTGGGCTAGTCGGACCTAGTTTTAATAGCACTTTTCGGGAGTATCAAACTGCTTATTTATAGTCGTATCGGCATATTAAACTTTGATAGTATTTTAACATAGAAAAGATTAACACTCTTCACCTTTAATGCAGCATTATTTCATAAGCATTGCATTCAAAAAAACACTCAAATGGCTTATAATGATGGATAATTATGTGCTTTGAATATTCAGATCATTTTTTTGCCTTTGAGCCTTTGGTAATTAGTTTACTAATGCCATGTAGCTAATGGATTGCCAACAGGAACGTGTTTTAGTCACAGATGGGATTTCACTCAGTCGTTGAGCGCTCTCGGTCAGGCGCCTTTGATGGGGAGCAATTCTCGTTCCATCGTCCTCCATCTTGCGACCTCACCTAATCCCTCAGAGACTTGTGCTTCAGCATCAGACAGCTGTATCAATACTGAGCTCATCTATATGCGACCATCCGTTCAGAGCCCGTGCTGCTGGAGACACATGTGAGAGCCCATGGGAGGGACTGAACAAAGGCTTTAAACCCAGATTATAGACAGGAACAGACACAGCATTGAGAGTGAGATGCACGCTTGCTGCTTGAGATTCTAAATGACACCAATATTCATAAACTATTAGGCGTTTAAAACGTTAAGTGACTAGAAAAAAATGCCATTGATGGTAATGTGGTGTGACATCTATTTCTGCTAGACCATACATACCATTCAGTTCTAATATGTAGGTTTGTATATATAACTTGTGGGAACAAATGATTAATTTGTAGCCACAATATCTTGGCTGTGTATGGCTCTGTACATTCGGGAATATTCAACAAGAAATATGTTGCAGGACCTGATTTTATTAACTGAGAAATGATTGGCACATGAAACATTAGGATACATGCCAGAATGGAGCCAGGTGGTTGGAGGGTAGAGATTTGTGACATTAGTTATTCCTTTTTGACAAAAGATTGCTAACCCAAATTTAAAAAAAGAAAATTCACACAGAATGCATTATTGCGTTTCAAAAAATCTAGAAATTGTTTGACCTGTTAACTGAAACACACATAAAAGACCCAGCGTGATATTTCTGTTTTCTGTTGCAATATTAACTAGCAAACTGATACAGACAAGTAGAAGAGAAAACTATGCTTAAAAAGGGTTGAAATAGGCATATAAAATGGCAAAGCAGCTCAGATTTCCAATGATAATTAAAGCTTAGCAGACCAAGAAAGGCATAGAGGGAGTGAAAAGGGATAAACAAGATCTAAAAAGAAAACCATGTGATATGTTATAATGGTCAAAAAATCTAGCATATGTGTAGACAGAAAACAATTGAAAAGCAGCAGATGAATGCAAAAATGAATTCTGTGTGTGAACTGACTTTAAATCCTACAATGTGCACTTAAAGTACATTTAAAGTTCACTTTAAATGCATGGGAGCTAAAAAAAAAAAAAAAAAAAAAAAAAAAAAAAAAATATATATATATATATATATATATATATATAATTCTAATATACATCTGAGATGTTTAATAGCAGCCTTTCGGGCTTTGATTGGGGCTACAAGGCTTTATTATAGAAATTATAAGTCTTGTTCAAGTCTTTTATTTCTTATAGCCTTTCACGACGTCCTCCTTCGTCTTTCCTCGCTTTCCTTCCTTTATCCATTCAATGCAATCTGGTTCAATAAAAGCTTTACTGGCACCACCCACCCCCATAGTGAATGAGCTCACTAGTTCTCTCTCCTCTTTTTTATATCTTTCTTTATCATTCTCAATCATATCAGACACTTCAAACATGCAACATGTAAATGTGACGGCCAGTACAGCGGCTCATATAGCTGATGGTTCTTTCATCTCTCTCTGTCTCTCTCTTTTTCTTCCTTTCTTTTTCTTTCTCTCTATGCACGTTTCAAACCTATATCTTTGACACAATTTCCTGATGGATACACTTTGAAAGCTTCAATCTGTTATGGAAATTCACAGTATAAAGTGCTCCCCAGTGCGTGGCACGTTAATTCATTTATGACTATATGAAAGTATCTACTTACGAGGTGATTTTTCCCTGGTGTTTTGCCAGTCTATACGTGTCTTGTCTACTAACTGGACACTAATGTGTTCTAAAGATTTTCTTTTGTTCTGGGGATGGTTTGTTGCTTGTGGGGAGATTATTTCAACGTTTCATTATAAGACCATAACAAACCTTTTTTAAAAGAAGCTTTCCAGTGATGTTACAGGTTTAAGCTCCTCTTTTTTTGTGTGTTTGTATCTAAAAGGTCTAATGGTGCAGTCACTCTTACTGTTGCTTGACCAATTTTGTAAGCGAAATCCAATCATTTCAATAGGAATCCACACAATCATGAATTTCATGTGAGGATGAAAGATTTCCCCGTGCTTATTTTGCACCGAGTTCAGGTTGGTCTCGTAAATTCGCCGCGTTGAACAGAAAGCTGCTTGGTTTGAAAGTGAACTTTGCTTCTTTGCTACACTATTGACAAGAGATAATTCACCTTTGTTCTACCTTTTATGTGACCACATGTTTTTAAGTTCTTTGCTTGCTTGGATAGTCAGGTTATCGTTTTTTTGTCAGGGTGAAAATAAGATGAAAGTATAGAAAGAGATAAAAAAAAAGAATGAAATTTTTTTCCACAGCATTTATTACTGAGAAAGTCTGGAAAACAACAAAAAATTGCACAGGAAAACAGTGCAAGAGAAAAGTAAATGCTGAGACTAGATACTTTAAAGGACAGCCCAAAAAAAGAACTGAATGGAAAGTTATTAAAGATTTAAACCATGAAAGCCGCACGAGCTTTTTAAACCCGCCAAAAATTTTTGACTAGGCTGACACAGATAGAGTTTCTGTAGTGAGCTGTGTGGCACGCTGTGTTGGCTGCCTGTACCCAGAGGGTTCGGAGCACATGATTGGCCTCATCTTCCACAGAGAGCTCTCCAGTCTGATTTTCCCATTCTCTGTCGAAAATATCAACTATCAGCAGAGAGCCTAAACAATAGCAAACTGATACTGACAAGTAGAAGAGAAAACCATGCTTCAGAATCAAGTTCAGTTACCTTTCGTCCTCATTCCAAGGTAAATCAAAGCTTAGGGAAAGGGAAAGAAAGATGCAAAAATAGGTGTTTGACTAAGTAAGCATCATCTATTGTGCGACCTTGAAATCAGACTGTCGCATTTTTGTAATTTCACCTTTAATTGGTTTGTGAATAGGGTACTGGCGGGTGTTTGAGAGTGTTTATTTGTGCCTTGGTACTAGCCGCTGTGTACAGTAGTAAAATACAGTAAGGCTGAGTATCCTCAATGTGTCAACTCTCATATTGTCTCATTTTGCCCTGACTTTCTGTGACAAAGGGCATCATGTAATATTCAACGGCATACACTGCTGCTGTGTGCAAGATTCTGAAGGCATGAGTGGAAATGCTGCTATTGTGCATTTGTATTACGTATTATGAAAACACTTTTTTTTCCACTACAAATGAACTAATAATTGAATAATTTACTTTTGCTGTAATGACAGTCAGGCTGCATGAACTGCACAAGTTTGTTTGACATACCTGATAATCAGGTTTCCTTTCTAAAGGGAACTCGCACTGCGTCATGTTGTTCTCGTTCCCTGTTCTCATGGAACATAGGTTACAGTCGTAACCTGAGACATTCTCCAGCATGATTTGAGATGATCTTCAACGGAAGAAGAACATTGACGATCTGAACCAAGACAAGAGTCACATGATCAACGTATCTAATTGACTTATTCTTAGTTTTATGTCATC
>JARPMJ010009335.1:0-27929 GCA_033366665.1 Phoxinus dragarum | reverse complement strand
ATAGTTTGGTTACCGACATTCTTGAAAATATCTTCCTTAGTGTTCAGCAGAAGAAAGAAACTCATACAGGTTTGAAACAACTTGAGGGTGAGTAATGATGACAGAATTTTCATTTTAAGTGAAGTATCCCTTTAGCAGATCAATTATCGGACTCAGCCCAATTACAATTTCAACAAAGAGCTTTAAAATATAGACCTTCTTTAATTATCGACTAAACAATTTGACCTGCATTTGGTGGATGGGCGGGTGTCCTGATATAAACTGGTTGTGAGATTTTTCTGGTGTAAGTTATTAGGCTATGTATTACACAAGAGCATGACCTGTACCAGGTGGTATTTTTTTATCTTTACCCAACTGATTAATAATTCAGTACACTTTTTTATTTTTTTATTAGGTGAATAATGTACCTAATAGTACTATTTTAAAAGGAAAGCAAGACTAGGCCGGTGGCAAAGGAATGGTTTTCAGATGGACTTGCTTGGTGGCCCCCGTATTGTGACAATTTCCAGATTTTAAGATGCGTTGAAAAAAAAGTTGCACCCAATCCATCAAAGGGCTGGAAACAATTTGCCGCACGTGTGCTCTACGAATCAGGTCGTTTTCTATGTAGAAGTATGACAATTGAGTACACCATCTGGTGTTGCTTTGTTATTTATTTGTTCTGATATTGTCAAATAATATCACTACATTATATTATACCTAGTTTATGTTATAGTTGAATAGTTAACAGGCTAAATCTTGCTTACAGATTCAATTGTCAAAAGAAAAGAAAAGTGGGAAAGGTCATGTGTAACATCAGACCTCAACACCGACAGAGAACAAGACGTTACACCTGTACGCCAACGAAGGAAGTAAGCACATATTTCTTTGTTGAATATGAAATAATCCTCATTTTAGTCTGAGTTTTAACTGTATCACACAAAATGTAATGGAACTGTGTCATGCATTTATGCTTGAGGGGAATGTTGTCACCTTTGCTTGTATTGCATAACATAATGCATGAAAACCAAAAAGTCTCATAATGGTTAATTTACACAGACCAAAACGTCTCATGTCACCATCAACATCATCAGAGGAAGATGACCTTCTGGTAAATTTACAACCTTGCCCACCCAAAAAAAACAAAATCGCCCCTCTCCAAGAAACGTGACAGCCCCTCCTCCCTTACCAGTGGTCATAAGACCAAAGACCACAGATGACATTAGAGCTGGTAAGCTTATTTTGATCTCTGTCAAAATAAATCACATCAGTCAACATCGCTAGGCTTGTGGTGACAAACATGCTAGCTTTATCTTTTTGTAATGTTTTCATTTCATAACAGGGATTTCACAGCCCGACCAGTGTCCTCCAACAGCAACCATGGTCCAGTTTCAATCTGGCAACCAAGCAACTTGGACTCTTCTCAACGTAAGAGTGATGACCTAGTCAAGATATGGTGTATCTGAAAAATGTACAAAAGGCTTGTGGTGACAAAGACATAATCTTTTTGTAATGTTTTTATTTCATAACAGGGATTTCACAGCCTCGACCAGTGTCCTGCAACAGCAACCATGGCCCTGTTCCAGCCTGGCAACAGAGCAATATATATTCATCCCAACGTAAGAGATAAGACATAGAGATTACATGCACCTTATCTACACTAACTCAAGCATTTCTGATTATATTTGTGAGACGTGTTACTAACATCAATCAATTATTTTTTATTCAAAGGCATGACATCAAATTGGAGGCAAGAATTGGAGGCCAGACCAGAGACTGACTGCCATCAAAGGCCAGCTTACACTCAACGTAAGCATCTTTCAGAAATGATGGCCAGTAGGCTTTTGAACTTAACCTAACATGTGCAGAGTTACTAGATTATTTATCACTATCACTAATCACAACCATGAGGTAATTATTTTTTATTATTATTTCCAAGTAACAACAGTTAGTTGGAGGCCTGACGAAGTGGAGGAACGGCCTCCAACTCCATTGCCCGATGAAGGGCCTGGACCTTCCTGAACGTAAGCTATGTAATCCTATTACCTCATTGGGGTCTGTGGGATCTGTTGACGCTTCCTAAAAGAAACATGCTGGAATTAACATACATGGTACTTGTTGACCTTGGCTCATTTTGGTGTATTTGTTTGTATTACATGTATGTGGTGTTTGGGTCCACTGGACCACCAAAGGTTAGGAAAAAATGGTTTTGTGGGAGTTGTTTTATAATAGAACAAGCTGATTGGAGGGTGTTATTTTTAGAATGGAAGGTACTGGTAAAAGGTTGACCAAATGTATGTATGTTCTAGGTGTTATGTTGGTAAATTTATGCCTAGTTCACACTACAGGATTTTAAGCCCGACTTGCAAATCGTTGAGCTCACCGACAGGTCGGGTTGTTATCGCGTGCAAATCGCGGAGGATTAGCGGCCGATGAACGCTCGCCAATCTGTTAGTATGAAAGAGCCAACAACGCATCAAAGACGCTCGGAGACGCCTCGCGGACGCGTCGCCGAGCCCAGAAAAATATCTAGCATGCTAGATATCTGGAGCTGTCTCACGACTCAACCACATGTGATG
Organism: Phoxinus dragarum; assembly: GCA_033366665.1. Taxonomy (NCBI): domain Eukaryota; kingdom Metazoa; phylum Chordata; class Actinopteri; order Cypriniformes; family Leuciscidae; genus Phoxinus; species Phoxinus dragarum. The sequence goes on along the minus strand of JARPMJ010009335.1, from coordinate 25,371 downwards.
CCATGAGCTACAGCCACTCAGAGCAAGGCATGGGTTGAGGTCACTGGGAAAATAGCGTTTATATGTCTATGGGATTTTTTTTTTTTTTCAGAGCAAATCATTGCGCAAATAGTTTGCAGCACTAATTTCTTTCTGACGTCCATATTTAAACAAAGACTTGCGTGTTGTGCACTTGTGTTCTTCTTCGCTGGGTAGTGGCGCGCGTGCTGTATTGCGTCATTTCCGGTTCGTTTTATCGCGTGATTTCTTCGTGATAAAACGTGGTTTGTAGACAAGATAGAATCGTTGGCTGACAGAGTTGTTGTCACCTCGTGTAGTGAGTTACCTCCTGTTGCGGATCAATCACGTTGTGTCGTGTGGTGTGAACAGCTCAACAACTTGAACACTCCTGATTTCACAGAGAGCAAGTCATGTAGTGTGAACCGCACAGTTCAGCCCAACGTTTTAAAATCCTGTAGTGTGCACTTGCCTTAAGACGCACCCCCACACTTTATTGTAGCTGATACATTGATTGGTTACACAGGTAGTTAATTAGTACTTCCCTCTCTTGATAATATTTTCTCTTGTAGTGACAGTTCTTAGGAATGGTGCCCTGGCAAACGTTACTGAGGCTGAGGTCGAAGCAGCCATTCAAAACTGGCTCAGGCTGAGCCAAAATAGACTTGGAGGGCAGCGGAGGCAGAGACCACAGCTGTGAAGGTGAGCTGATTGATGAAACTATAGGAGGTGCTTCAAAATCTATAAATCTAGGGATTTGTTACTGTGCAGTCTTACTGTACCCTTAAGCTCAGTTCATCACATTTTAAAGGTGGATTTTTCTTTTTTCAAGCAAAGATAGCAAATTACACGTTCCCTACATGCACCTTGACATTTACATTTTATTGATAAAGACTGTAGGCCTATATGAAAATTACATTGAATATTTTTATTTTAAAAACAAGGGAATTTTTTTGTATTCAGCCATTGTATTGTATTCATTCTTAATACCTTTAAGCTCATCGTAAATACGTTCCCGAAAAGTTCTTAGTCCTTCTCTAAGTCATACGTTCTTAAGGTTGGTCTGAACCACTCTTAGCTTCACCTTATCACTGTTGACCGTCTATACAAATATAATTATTTTAATAAGTTTTAATATGCACAGACGTGTTCAATTAGGTAAAATTAGTGTACAATTGTCATTGTTGTTAGATTTTTTAGATTTGTTTCTTGCGCGCTACGAAAAGGTTTTTTACAAAAACTTATTTTTATTTTATTTTTATTTCCAGAATTATACATGAAAAAAAAGTAGATACAAATGTTTCAAAATTCCAAAGCATCATAATATGTAAGGAACATAAAAGTCTCAAAGATATTACAGAACATTCGATTTACATATTAAGGGAAAAAAAAGAAAAGAAAACGTAACAGAAAGGAGGTATATGTGTATAATTAAAGTAAGTAAGAGGAATTTAATTCTTTGTAGAATTAATAATTCTTTCCATAGTTCTAGTTTTTTCTAGTTCTGTCTGTTCATAGTTGCCATAGTTAGCTAGCTTTGCGGTTTGAAAGTCCTTGCAGTGTTTCAAAGTAGATCTTCATGTCGGCCTTAAAATGGTAGATGTTGGGTATCCTTTCAGACCATTTACATTTATGTATGTAAAACTTACCAAGTAATAAGATAAGATTTAACATAAAAACGTGACTCTTATCCATATCTTTTTTGTTATAAAAAAAAAAAAATCCCCTTTCTCTATGAGAATTTTAATTCAACATATTAAATTGTTACGAACCCTTTGGTTAAAAGTGGCTACATTGATCCTGTTCCTTTTTAATCCCTTCTCCTGGAGTTATTTTTTGTTTTATTAAAGCGTGTTAACTTTGAATCGTGTCTGTCTGTTCATTATACTAGAGACAGTTAACGTTACACACACAAAAATAAGAAGAAAATTTTTTCCGATGACACTATAGCTTAACCTACTTTTTTTCATATTTGTGGCAACCACAGGGGCAAAGGACACAATATATGTTATAGGTTTTAGTTTAGACTACGCCACCCTGGGAATTTCACCCAGAGAATAATATACCCACGCACAGGTTCCCCACTAAAGACAGAAAAACATGGAGACACAGGTATTTATACAAAATTACCAAAAGTTATTATAATTTACAATAAAAACCATGCACAGACAAATGACAAACCTCAAACACAATGTTCACAAAAAGGAAGCTGCGGCCTCACGAGAGATGTGTACGTTCCCCTCACACACACACACTACACTCACTCTCACAGCACAAAGAGCCCCAGTGAAATGATCGGTCACAGCACACGTTGTAGGACACCACCACCAAAAGATAGGAGGGAAACGATCAATTTCCGAAGCCAAAAAGGCCGCAGCTCCTAAAAAAACACACTCCACACCACACACACACACGCCACACCAGAAAAGAAAGAGATTAATAATAATAATACAAAGGTTATACGAGCTAACAGGTGGATGGCAAATACTCTTCCACCTAAAGGCCTTGATGTTCAACCTTAATGGGCCCAATTCCAATCCAAAAGAGCAATTAAACCAATGTTGAAAATAAACTTAACAAAATCAACAAAACAGGGACAACAATTATTATGTTGTATACATAAATCAACATACTCCAATTGAATAAACAATATATTAAATAAATCAATTCACAGATATTATATTTACCAAAATGACAAATTAAGACATGAAAAGTTATACAAAAAAAGGAAAATTACCCCTGCCAAGCAAGATATCAACGACAAAAAAAAAGATAATTTGAGATCTTATTATGGGCAAAATATGCACTTAGGAAGTGTGTGTAGGCAGAAGATATGAGTGTAACAAGTACAGCAATATGTATCAAAACATTGTATCACAGCAGTATCAAATGGCCTATAAACAAAACAGCGGTGACACTGCACGAACTGTAGTTCTCCTGAAATTCACACAAATGATTAAGACAATCTAAATCTGCACATATAAATTCAAAAAGGAGAAATGCAATGGTGACCTACCGTAGCTGCTAGGCCAGGCACCCAAAAGGATATTCCCTCAATAGTTTAATGCAGTCGTCATTCACCCACCAAATCACGAACTAATCAAAACAAATGCAGGAGAATTGCCACCTAACCAATCGCTAAACTTTAATAAGACAACAAAAAAACAGTCATCTGAATGAAGCCAAAACCACGTTTGTAATGAAACGCAAATCAGAAATTGTTGTCCGCCCGGAACGGTTACCGTCGCGTGCAGCAAACAGGCGCAAGATCCCAAACGACGCGCTGGAATTGGTCACCGCAGCGCGCAGCATGAAGCAAACAAGTGAGGGTTCACAAAGGACGCGCTGAAGAATGGTCACAACAGCGCGCAGCAAACAGGTGAGCGTTCACAGAAGACGCGCAAGGAGCCTATATGCAAGCGCCAATTAATGACGTCACGTAAACTGCGTGTGGGCTTTCAGCTCATTATGCCACAATCTTGTTTTTAATGTTGGATAGTCAAGTAGCCCCAGGCTGTATATAGGCTACATTGAGGGGGACAAGTCTTATACGTAAATAATAATAACAATAATAAGTCAACTATTAGACAATTGGCCAAATTGGAAATGCCCCAATTATTTTTTTCAAAGGATATATGACCATTTTTAGGGATGAAAGTTGATGTGTTCAGTTGTGCTGCATGATCTCCGCTCTCTGAGAGCAAATTGTGTGTGTGTGTGTGTGTGTGTGTGTGTGTGTGTGTGTGCGTGCGTCAATGAAAGCAGCATGGTGTCTTGTAAAGGAGTAGCCCGAAAGGTTCGACCTATAAATAAAGGTCCTATAAAGTCCATGCAGAGCGGCCCGGGATTTACAGCTTTTGCATCGTTCAAACATCGGCCGGAGATCATTTGCGATCAGATGCCGATGTCGCGGCGACATATTGCCGATTAGCAAACGCTCTCTGAGCGACATCGTGTCGATGGAACTTCGTACATCGGGCCAACGTCGGCCCGACGTACGTGTGCTATCTGGGTAGTATATCCTAAAACGGTGTTATTTTTGTGATAAATATTAGTGATATGTGTTGTTTTACTGAATCATGTTTGCTGTAATGGTAATTGTAGGGTTAGAATCATGTGAGTGCTTATGACGTCGGTAGGACATTAGCTGAAGTTCATAAAGTTACATCCGCATACATCCTCAGAACCCCCGGCAAAGTATGTTAGCGTTAGCCAGGTAATTTTTTTTGATACGTTTTCTGTAGCCTAATAGTAAATGTTACGTTAAAATCATGTGAGCACTCTCGATGAAAGCAATGCCCTTCGATTAACTTAACGTTACGTATCCTGTAGTATTTTTTGTAGTTAACTTTAGGTGGATAACGTTAGTGAGCTAACCCTGAACTGTCTGAACGATAACCTATATACTTGCAAATACACACTATCATCATAGCGCCAGATATGAGCGCATCCACATTTGCAAACAAATGCGAGATATTGCATTACTTTCAATGTAGCTTAATCGGTGTCGTCTATATAGAACTACAGATCCCATGAAACTGTCGACCAATTAAGTAGCAGATACGTGATGCCATAATACTGCGTGTACAAACGTGTATTTTTTTATGCACACATGGTGTTCATATTTTTTGTTTTTACAGTAAGAAACTACATTTCCGTGTAGCCAAAATGCTTTACATTACCAAACAATTTTACATGTGCTTGCAGGTTCCACTCATATAAGCCTATCAAGGTTAGTCTTTCCACATAGCAACAACTTGTGCCATAGCCATAATTGCATATGAGTGCGTATATTACCACATTTATTTATATATTGTACATGCATTATAATGTAGTTAGATGTTTCCGCTTTCCCAGTGACGCTAGCCCAAGCACAACAAGCTCTAACAATTGTTGCTGTTGGCTTTGTGAGCCTACTTTGCCTGGAGTTTCTATGGTTTATATAGCATTCTCTGAAGGTGGAAGCACTGCTGCTTGGGCGCAGCACCTGAGACGCGCTCTGAACAAACTCTCTGCTCCTCACCACGGCGCGTCTCAGGTGCTGCGGTTATCACTCCGCCCAAGTAGCAGTGCTTCGCCTTCAGAGAATATAGTTCCCAGTATTTATACGGTTAAAATATGTCTGTCTCATGTGACTTTGTTTTTTGTACACTCTGTGACTATACAAATCACAACATGTAAATAGGAAAATGTCTGCATTATTTTGTCACTTATTTGGATTAGTATGCTAGCTGCAACCATTTACATCCAGTCTTTGTGCTAAGCTAGGCTAGCGGTGGGTGCGTCAAACAGACTTATAGCACGCACGGAGATGAAAAAGGTATGTATGGACTTATCTAACTCTGGGGGATAAGTTGAATAGGCTAAAGTCCAAAAAAGTCGGAGTGTTCTTTAAGACTTTCAGTCTAAGTTTATCAATCTGGTCCCCTCATTGCTGCCATTTTGTTTGTATTTTGTGTATGTTCATTTTACCTTGTATTTTGTTGGTATTTTTATTTTGTTTTTGACATTGGACTATACATTTTTTTTCAATTTATATAAATGTGTGATAGTTTAATATTTTGACATTAGTTGTGTAGGTCTAGGAATTGTTTTCTTTTAAAGAATTAAAGAGACCATGTGCACATATATTTATTTAGTTCAATAACTTGAGCGGGTCCACTGCCCTTATTGGGTATAGACGGGCGGGTGTTCGCCCAGTTACATATGTGTAAACGTCACTTATTAAATTCACATCCAATGATTTCTTCTTTTTTATTATAACATAAAGCTGGTAAACCTGGTAACTGTTGTAAGATATGCACATGGATACCAGAGAGTCATGTGACCAACTATATCAGAGGTCAGAAATATATCAGAGATCAGGATAATCACATGACAATAGCTAATGTATTTAATTTAAATAAAGTCACTCAAACTTGCATGTGGGTGTAGATTTTGAGGTAGTCATTCCTCACAGAGCCTGTTTTATTATGTTAGGTGCTATGAATACTATTAAAGTGTGAGATTTTATCCTGCGCTGGCGCGCATATCCGACAATCCACGCACCACGACCTGGGGTGTTCATAAGGATGTCGACTGCTAATCTATATAAATAATATTTAATAAAATAAAATAAACTTTGAGTCAAAGTTATTTTCTGTTGAGATCAACATAGTGCCAAATGTTGTGAATAGAGATAAACATCTACTGAACCCAGAACATTCCACTAATTCTGATTAACAATTAACTTGAACTACTTATTTATCTGAAAGCAATATAAATCATGTACAAAGACAGTAAATCAGGACACTATAAAAGGCACACGAGAGGCTGTGAGGACGACAGAGCAAGAGCTGGAAACAAACATCAGTGAAGAATGAAGGGTTTAGTATGTTTACTGCTGCTGTTGGAAACCTTTGTGTGTGTCGTACAGCATCAGGTAGATGGAGGACTCGATGAGAATGAGATCAGTCAACGGCTCAGATCTGAGGACGCAAGACAGAATCCCCCTCAAACAGACACTTTGAGAGATGAAGCTTCAACTGACAGTCAACGAAACTACCATCTGTGTTTCACTGACATCCATGCAGCGCTGAGAGAACTGACCGCCACGGTTACAGAGCAGAAAGCAAACATCAGAGAACTGACCGCCACGGTTACAGAGCAGAAAGCAAAACATCAGAGAACTGACGGCCACGGTTACAGAGCAGAAAGCAAACAACAGAGAACTGACCGCCACGGTTACAGAGCAGAAAACAAACATCAGAGAACTGACCGCCACGGTTACAGAGCAGAAAGCAAACATCAGAGAACTGACCGCCACGGTTACAGAGCCAGAAAACAAACATCAGAGAACTGACCGCCACGGTTACGGAGCAGAAAACAAACATCAGAGAACTGACCGCCACGGTTACAGAGCAGAAAGCAAACATCAGAGAACTGACCGCCACGGTTACAGAGCAGAAAACAAACATCAGAGCTTTAGAGACGCAACTGAGGGATGAGATGAACAAGAAAAATGATGGTACCCTCACCAAAACATTCATTCTTTTATCAATGATCCTCAAAGTAAAACATCAATGAAATACATTGCATAGTGTAAATGTTAGTGTAAGTGTATAATGTGTAAATGTAATTTAACCGAATCTTAATTCCTTCACAGAAATGTCTAATCTTACTTTGAGTCAAGTGGAGGAGTTGAGAAAGGAAAATAGAGGTGAAAGTGTGCCTGAATGATATTCAGTCTATACATTCTCAGTGTAATACAGTAATATCACAATTGTTATCACAATATCGCTTATGTTTTTCAATATCAGACAGAGAAATAGCTTTTTCAGCCTCACTGATGCAATCTGGCGGTGGATATATTGGTCCTTTTACCTCTGAGATCACACTAACCTACAGGAACGTCTTCACAAACATAGGGAACGCCTACAACCCAATCACAGGTAATTATCAATGAAATGAGTCATAAAACTCAGTTTATAGTAATGAAAACCCTTCTGCTACATTCAGACCTCTCTGCAGTTGTGTAATGTGTATAAGAGAATCAGGGGCCATTTACACGACTTTAAAACTTTGTATGCGTTTTGACAGCCTGAAAATGCAAACTTAAAAAAAAGGGGGCTTCAAAGTGCACGTTTTTGGAAACAATACCGTTATCGTGTTCGTTTAAACTACCAAAAAATTTTTTTTTGTGAAAATGGTGATGCCATGCGCATGCGTATTACATGATCAGTCTATAGTCTATACTACTATATCCGTACAGTTTCTTTACAAAGTGACATAGCCAACTACAGCGTTTTAAAGCTTTTCCATGGATCTGTGTGAACGGGATCGAGCTTTTCCATGGATCTGTGTGAACGGGATCGTTTTGAAAACGTTGTTGGTACGGGAAAAACGGCAAGAAAAAAAACTTGTCTGTTTTTAGGACATTGTTGTCGTGTAAACGTAGCCTGAAATCATCTGCCAACTATTACACAATGTGTTTGGTAATTAAACAATCATACAGTAAACAACTGATTCTGTATCTCTTGTTATTTGATTTAGGTGTTTTCACAGCCCCACTGAAAGGAGCGTACATGTTCAGAGTCTCTGTATATGGTCATAGCCCAACTCCAGCAGGTGCATCCATGTATAAGAATGAAGAGCGTGTGGTTATAGCACATGCTAATCCGCCTCAGGGTGATTTAAACTCCTCGAATGGGAGTTGTGTTGATCCTGGAGGTTGGAGATGTTGTCTATGTGAGACTTTGGCCTAACAGAAGGATATATGATGACCAGAAAAACTTGTATAACCACAACACTTTCAGTGGTTTCCTTCTGTTTCCCTTAAGAGATCAGGAGCTTTGCAGAATGTGATTCCAATAATTCTGAACCTTCAGCGTATGACTTAAGATGAAAATCATGAAGAGTCATTAACATATGAACCTGTATTACAGTTTTTTTCAATCGCTAACAAGCGCTTACCCATACTTCAGATACTTTTTCTAAACTCTTAACACAGACTCACACCTACAAAACACAATTGGCCAAATGGATAATTTTCTTCTCAAAAACACATTTTGTTAAATATATACTAACTCTTCATTTCAAAATAGAACACATCTTTCTCTGCACTCACTAACTTTACCAAAACACTGGAAATCTGACTCAAAATGAAATTATTCTGTCAAAGAATAACACTTGATTTCACTTCACAAGATACATGCAGTCAATCAAAGTACACCAGGTTTCAGAATACTGGCTATTCTTGACATTACAAAAACTGCATAGATTTTATGTTTCAGTTTTACAGGTATTTGCATGCAAAACATCCAATCCACCGTTTTTACACAAAATGTCTTGGTTGGGAACTGTATGTCCATATGTACAGTAATGTTCACATTCAAAAGCATTCCAGTAAAAAGCAAATCAGTTTTTTTTCCCTTTACTGTTTACTACAGGAGGTACAGTAGAAACATGGTATGATAGAACAGAAAAAAGTTTTACAGTATTGCTTACAGTGAATAAAATATCCATGAAACACACAAGAGCATTCTGAACAAAAAAACAACAGCAAAAAGCCCAGATAAAAAAAGAAACTAAAAAAAGCACAAAATTACTGTATCTAATCTCTGCGATCTTCAGGGTTAGGCCACATGTTTTCATCAACATCACATCTGATATTATCTAAGCGATGCACAAGGGATAAAACCGCTTGGTATATCGGATCCACCCTTGACAATCATGAACTGTGATGTCCCTGCAGCCAGCATCCATGGCTTCAAGCAGCATCCATGGGACATCTGGTCATGTGGCTGATGGTCATAAACCTTCCACCTCCATGCAGAAAATAACTCCTCTATGGGGTTGAGAAAAGGTGAATAGGGTGGAAGGAAGAGACTTACCAGTCTTGGGTGGACTTCAAACCATGTTGTTATTGGTTGCGAATGATGGAAAGCCACATTGTCCCAGGTAATTACAAAGGTCCTCATGTTTTCACCCTCCTGATCCTGCTCTGGAACCAGGCGCTGGTGGAGATCATTGAGAAAGGCAAGGATGTGTGTAAATCCATGTAAAATGCAATACTTACCTGTTCGTTTGTTGAAAGATGCGTATAATGGATGCAACCGTTGACCGCCTCAAATTGGGCTGCACTCCCAAGTCACCAGCCTCTCTTAGTGAAAGACCGTAGTTGATTACATGATCAATGATAGTTTCACAAATTTCATGACCACTGTTCTTGCAGCCCTTGGGATGCCACCACCACGCATTCTTACACCTCTACCTTGCCCTCTCCTTGGGCCTGCTCTTCTCACTGCTCCTGTAGATCTCTCACTGCATCTCTCACTGGGCCTGCTCTTCTCACTGGGCCCCTTGCTCTTCTCTTCCTCTTCCAGACATTACAGTGTTTGTCCTTTTCTGTTTCTAATCACTCCTCAAAGTCCTCATTTTACTGTATAAGTGTAAATGTAATAGAAAAAAATAACCCCTGCCACTCTAAGCCAGACTGGAATCAGCTGTGGTTGGCCCAATTTACCCAACATAAATCAGCTATATGTCAATTATTCAATTGTTTGTTTATTATCAGCTGAGATATATTGTTTTTGAACTGATCATTGCAGAAGCAGAGGTTTTTATACTGTATCTAAGGTTTGGAATATTGTTTTTGCTATTGTGGGATGTTGTGTGTTAACATTTGTAAATACTACAAAAACAATCCATCATTTTGTTGGGAGGTATATATAGCTTGTCTGTTAAGAAAATGTAAGCATTATGGAAATGTGTTCACTGACTGCATATTGTCTGAAAACAACATTAAATGTGTGAATGGTATGGCCACAAAAGACCGATGCTGTGCTAATTGTGTTTAGAGTTTTGAAAATGTGACAACTGGCTGGACAAACGCTTGTTAGCGACTGAAAAAAACTGTAATGCGGTATAATGTGTGTGTTTGAAATTTGCAATAGATTACTGTATAAAAGTCAGTATGAGAGACACTATACGCATAAGTCCTAGCTGTCATACATGTAAGTTTGTATAAAGAGTTTCAGCACTGAGACAGACAGGACCATATCACATGAGACTCAGGTGTTTTGTTAAAATATCTAATATAATATATAAATATCTAAAACACAAAATCACCACACAATAGCAGAGGATAGCACTCATTGGCTCATTCTGCTCTATAAAATAATTATTTTCAAGGATTGCATTTGAAATCATATTTAAACTTGATAAAATCATTAAAATAACATTAAAACTTAATTACTGTCAAAATTCACCTCTTCAATTGTTCATTTTATGCATCATATTATGCAGTATCACATTATGATCGCAATGACACCTGAAAATTATGTTTCAAATGGGAGGCCTGAAATAAGAATATTCTATATAGTTTATTTAAAATATCTATATCTACAACAAAGTGTGTGTGTGTGTGTGTGTGTGTAAGAATGTTTAATGGAACATGGAAAATGTGCCTTGCTTAAGTGGAGACAAACAAGTGTGGCAATACAGAGAGCAAAACAGTACTGAGGAGGTTATAATCTAGGTGAAACCTGCCCCAAAAACACCGACTACGCCACCCTGGGAGTTTCGCCCAGAGAATGATTTTCTTTAGTTCCTAATTGCACTACTATTGATTCACTTAAGGACACACAGGTAAGTAAACAAACCAGCCAGAGACGAGGTTCAATTTATAAAAAGAGATCAAATTTTATTCACTAATTAAAACACAATTCAGACCACATTCATACTTGCTGCTGAGGCTTACCCGTGGGGGAGGAAGGAGTCACAGAGGCACAAAGGAATCCCAGGAAAGGCTACCACGTGAACACACACACAAACACTGAAAAACACAAGTGAACACGGCCAAAGAAAACGGGGTAGACAACACAGCACGCAGGAAGGGGATACCACAACCCGGACACCAACACCACCCACTTCGGCTCTCAGCAACTGAAACGGACGCAAACACACGATCAACAGGGGATTCACTCAAACAAAAGAAAGCATCAATGTAATCTTTAAATGAAGAAAACAAATTGAAAATCTTAAATACAAAATAACCAAATGGCCAGAACCAGCAATGGTTCCAAGAGGCAGTACTCTAGAAGTAAGATGTAAATTCTAAGACACTTCTCAGTAGGCCTAAACAAAGAAAAGAACACAAAATAAACAGGGTAAAGTACAATGAAACCTTGGCCAAGGAAAACAAATCCAATAATAAAACGGAAAACAAAAATATTTAAATGCATTAGCTGGATTGGTTTATCTAACGAGATAAACCAATATCACTGATAAATAAACAAACTTGAAATACAAAATTAACTTAAACTGAAAGCAAAATAATACAAAAGAAATATAGTTACTTAACCCAAATTTTAACTGAAAAGAGCCAACCCCTTCAGCTGCATTCAAACAGTTAAAATACTAGCCCACGTCGAGCTAGAGGCTCGCACATTCAACCGTATGGCCGTGATTGCCCAAGGGCCGTGAATGCAGAACGGTTGGACAGCGATCGGCAACGTTTCGTGCAAAAATGTTCAAAACGTGCACGTTAGATGAGTGCGACTCAGATGTGTAACGATCAAGTAAAGTTGAGGACAATGTTCCAAATCTGCGCGTTAGGCCAGCAACACTCCACGACGACGTGCAGAAATCAGATTAGGTTACATTTATGAATACAATGTTCAGAAAAATGCACGTTTAACAAGCAGCAATCCAGGCAAAACAGCTGCTAGTGAATAAAGCTCTGCAACTGACGTCAATCTCCCGATGAACCAGCCTCGTTGAACCAGGAGGAAACCGCTCAACGGGTACAAACAGTACAGGCAGCTTTCAGTGCTAACATCCACTTATGTGTTGAATGTCACGACAGAGGGAAGGAAGGACTGGCCCGCCAACTGGAGATCTGTGGACACGCAGTAGCAAAACACAGAGTGAGTGACCCGGAATGAAGACGCACTTCCGTCACCAGCGAGCGAGAGGGCATTTAAAAGACTACTACCTGTATTTAAGGGCTATGGCACTTGATTGGCCAAAAGAACGCAGAGTGGTTATGAGTTAAACTCATACTGCTACACAAGCAAGCTAATGAATGGTCCTCTGCTGCTTATAATAGTCTTTTTTTCCTCACTACTCACTAATGTGTTTCTATAATTCATATTTAAACATAAAAAAACTGAACTGGTGCGGGAGGGGAAGGACAATGGAGGAATAAGAAAATCAAATATCAGAGGACCTCTTACCCAGATAGCAAAAAACATCCGCACGGCTTCTATTTGCCTCCGGCCCTAAGCTGTCGGGCTAATAGGTGCGTCCCGCTGGCGGGGATACAACGTTTGCCGCCGAATACGTCACTCGCATTTCTAGCGAGATGCCCGCATTTTCTCTGGCGGTTGCGTCTGTCTAATGGACTGCGGCCGCTGGCGGCAAGCCGCTTTAAAATACTCTTAAAATAGTTTTGACATGAAGGATAGACTCAATGAAAAAGCTAAATTCTTCTTAAGTTCTTCATGCTTTAAGTTAAAAAAGTGTTAAAGTTAAAAAAAAACTTTATTTTTTTCCAATCTTAATGTTTTATTTTTGTTTTACCTTATCAGTAGTATTAATTAGCAATTGCGATCTGTACAAATGTTTAAGAAATTGTAAAAGTCCCTGTAGAGATTATTACAAAAAAATATTAATAAAATCTAAAACACATATGTCATTGATAAAACATAGAATGAATGCGCAGTGTTTTTTTTTTTTTGTGTGTGTGTGTGTGTGTTGATTTTGGGCGGGGCTTATAAGACGGTGGCGCTATAACAAACACATTCGCGTCAATTCATCACTCTACTCGAGTGCACTCTATTCGAGAAGTTACAGTTCTCAGTTCTACTCGATCGGCAAGTTTCTACAGCCTGCAGTTTAAACAAAGTCATCGACGTCGACTACCATCATTTAGGTAAGTACATGTTTCCTTTGGTTTAACGCACTGTTTTTAGTTTATATATTCAATAATCTGTAACTGTTAGTCATCTCAGTTCTTGCCGAACAAGTCAACGTTAGCCATGTTTACGCAAAGTTGCTAACTTAGGTAACGTTACAGTGGCGGCGGCTAATAATGGGCGCCAAAATTGCAGATAATAAATGTATACTTAACTTTAAATACAAACATATAAATAAAAATCAAATAGTTTACTCATAAAATATGCTGGCTGGTTGTAATTTGGCGAAAGTTTCGAAAGCCGTTGGCGGCCATTTTTTTTTTATGTTTATCGAGCTTTAGCATGAACGTTAGCTATAATCGAGAGAGTCAACGCAAGTATTTGCTCTGTAACGTTAGAACAGAAACAGCTGTCGTTGAACTCTGGTCCACCAGACCCTCCGGAGGGTTTCAGAGATTTCCCCATCTGGAACTGCTCCTGGATAAAGGCCGCGTTCAGCGGTAGGCCGTATAAAAAGCCTCGGCCTAAAAGAATACTTATTTTGTTAACCCTTGCCAGAGCGTGAGCTTTAAATAATAACATTAAATTTGATAGTAAATTTGAACTAACTTAAAAAAATATACATCATTAGAAAGATATAATACTCAGGTTTCAGTATTTGACCATTATTTTATTCTGAGAAACAGAAACTTATAGTGACAGTTTATGTATTAATTTTTTTACAGGAATTATGTAATAAAAAAAACTAGACCTCAGGTGCACATAAATTAGCTGTTATTTTTACGATTTTATTCTAAATAGGAATTTTTGCTGAAATGTTGTTTTTAGTTTTCAGTCATAGATACAGTTTCAACAGTGAAAAACTTTAGAAATTATGGATTATAACAATGTGAATAGCCTGTCGTTAGTCACTCTCATGCACACAAAAGAATAGCATATCTACGAGCCATAAACCAGAATGGAGAAGTGCAAATGTCTGCATTGAGAGACTGAGACCACAAAACAATGGAGACACTCGACTGAATAGATGTTTGATGATGACAATAAACACCAGTTTTCCTTTTACAAGTCTAATTGAAATAAGTCATAAACGTGATATTGAAAAATACTTGACTAAAGTTTTATTCTGATCGTGGCTTTAGCTGCAGTGTATTTCTAGATTGCTGCAAGCCAATTAAAATTTAGTAGGTAGCCAAAAATTTACATCTAGAAAGCTTCAAGCCCACTTTTGAAAAATCCCCAGAAACGGTATACCCAAACTAAAACTTTCATGAACCCTTTGGACTATAAACACAGTTATGATATCTTTTGAAAGCTGACACTTTGCACTTTGTTGTAAGTTTAGAATAAATTATCGTCATAATGAAAAAAAAAAAATTATAAATATCTTCAAAGTCTTATAAAGTTATTAGAAATTTATTTTTATGAAATATCTTCATGATAAAAAAATTTGAAGTGGGCAGTGGTCAATCTAGAAATGCACTGCAGCTATAGCCACATGTCTGACCATGTTAAATTTAAAAATCTGAACATGATAAGAATAAAACTCTTTATGTAGTTAAATATTTTTTAAGATCACTTTTTTTAAGATCTTGACTTTATTTCGATTAGACTGTAAAACTGGTGTTAATTGTCATAATCTAAAACAACTATTCAGTGTGGTTTCTCTATTGTTTTGTGGTGCAAACTGACCCATTCAGTCTCTCAATGCACACATTTACACATCTCAAATCTGGTTTATTGGTTTATTGCTATCTATAATCACCAACGACTGGCTATTCACACTGTTATAAATCCCTAATTTCTTTCACAGTTCTTCAACTTCACAGTTGAAACTGTATCTAGCACTGAAAACTAAAAGCAAAACATTTCAGTAAACATTCCTATTTACAATAAAATCATAAAAATAACAGCTAATTTATGTGACAGGTGCACCTGAGGCTAGGTAACGTTAGCATGCTAGCTAGCCACTATACACAAAATTTATGAGATTAAAACCATGTGTTTTGCAAAATTACTTTATAACGCAAGTTGAGTGTTTTATATAAACTTCTGTGATCTGGTTTGGCTTTGGATAAAACAATTAGAGAGAAAATATGTTATTTTCTAGTATTATGCTCAAGGATAAATTATATCGATTGCCTTTACATTATGAATATAATCTCATTATAATGATACCTGAACATAGTTTGAAGAACACACATACATCATATATCGTTACAATCATGTTTATTGAGTCATAAAACATCTTTATCTGAATGTAACAATGTTTTTTTAACGCTATTGTGATTTGTAATTCTGTGAACTTCTGTACATTTTATGTTTGAGGACAATTCTGTGTTCACTTAAATCACTACACTCAATGAATACATTTTATTTTTAACACTCACTGTTCCACATTTGGCTGATCATTTTTTCCCCCATGTATATTCCTAACATTAACAATGTGGTTTTGTTCACCTTTTTTGCAGATACCTTGACCAGAGCATAACCGGTTATCTTCACCCAAGAGACCTACTGTGGGACAATCTTTTTGGCTTTAAAGGTAAATGCATGGTTAGTAAGGGTGTCACGATTTCGATTTTAAATCGAAATCGATCGAAATTAAGTCACAATCTCGATCATCGAATTAAAAAATGGAATCGTCGATGCTGCCACGCCCCCATGTCACGTTCGGTCGGCTTGTCAAGCAGAAAAAAACGCGTGTTGAAATGCTGCGAGTCACGCACACACCGGACGAGAAGCGCCGCGTCTTTGACAACTCGAGGTATCGCACACACCGGACGAGAAGCGCCGCGTCTTTGACAACTCGAGGTATCGCACACACCGGTCGAGAAGCGCCGCGGCGCGTCTATGACAACTCGAGGTATCGTACACCGGACGCGCACTTTCATGTGGCCTGCAATATTATGTTTAAGGACATTATGGAATTAAGATCATGTCTATGTTATGAGGTTACTGTACAACGTTGCTTAGTCTGCACTTTATCTCAGAGAGCGTCCGTTTAACTGAATGTAGCCTATCCTGAAAATCCGATAACATCAGCCATTTTCATTCAACCAGCTGATTTCTGTAAATGAATGTAAAACATGTAGCTATATTGCAGCAAAGTCATAACGACGATTTGAGACAAATAAATGTATATAAAATGTATTCATTTATAATAAATGTAATATAAAACTATGTGAATGGCGCTCTCTGGCGCGGCAGGATTAATTTTGAACAAGGTCCTGAGCCGTTGCTGGCGCCGCGGACAGACGGCGAACGGCGCCGCCGGTGTGTGTGTGTGTTTGTGTGTGTACACTCAGAGAATAAAGTGTTAGAATTTTAAAGACGTGGCTCTGCGTGACGCATAGATTTATCTGTTAAACTGTTTGTTTGTTTGTTTGTTTTGTTGTGAACTTGAATGTCATCTTCTGTGAAGAAGACTGCAGTTACAAAAGAGAAACTAGATCGCAGGTTATTTTACTTACTTGCAGGTGTTGATCCTGAAACAACCTTGACGAGCCATTAAAATTGTTGTTGTTTTTTTATTATTGTACTTTTCTAATATGTGAATCTTGTAACCTATAGGCTCCTCACTGTGCATAATGTTATTTTGGTCCTGCAAAATGAATATTAATCAAATAAATCAAGCCACAATGTCTCACTTTTTTTGATATTTTTATTCAAAATATTAATTTCTCTGCTGTGGAAGGACTTAGCCTACTTTTTTTTACAGATAATTTCTCCAGCCTTTGAAAAAATCCTCTCACAAGGGACACTTGTTGCTGGAATGCAAAGATATTTTTTAGCCATGACATACAAATGAGGAAAGATTCCTGCTCTCTCTTTCCAGTAAGTTAGTGGATCATGAGTTCTGGGCAAATACGCATCGTTGATGTATTTTTTCACTTCCACTGTGGCATCAGCTGTAGCATTGTGTATCATCTGGGTTTGATGGATACGACGAGTATCAAAAAGTTCCCATAAACTGTCCTGTGTTTCTACTGGTGTTGATGGTGATGGGTCTGATGTTGACATTTCTATCCCTATCTTTAATCTATCTATGTATCTATCTATCTATTAATCTAGCTGTCTATACTATATATATTTGTATCTATGTATCTATTAATGTGTCACTATATGTATACTCTATGTCTCTAGCCTATCAGTCAATGTGTTGTGTAAATTTTAATGTAAGCCTAAATATAACTAAACAAATTGCACTATAAATGTCACTATATCACCAAAAATCCGCTATCTCAAAATCAAACTCCTCTCACATAAACCCACGAGGTCAATATGCGTTGATTTCACTTTTATACAGATGTGCGATCGTGTGGTCTGTTTCCGACCGTGTCAATCAAACGCTGATTCGGCGGATCACACCTGATGAAACACTTAGTGAAACACTTCGAGGCTTCGT
The DNA here is from genome assembly GCA_033366665.1 of Phoxinus dragarum. Taxonomy (NCBI): domain Eukaryota; kingdom Metazoa; phylum Chordata; class Actinopteri; order Cypriniformes; family Leuciscidae; genus Phoxinus; species Phoxinus dragarum. The sequence goes on along the minus strand of JARPMJ010009335.1, from coordinate 7,569 downwards.
TTGGCCATAGTCACGTGACCTGGGTGTTTTGAATCACGCTTCGGACCAGTGTTTCGAAACATCTGCGCTTCGGGATCTCGCAAAGCTTCGGAACGACTGTTTCGCGTCAGCCATCCCTAGTAATTGTTATTTTGTTCCTGTGAAGTTTAATGTCTAAGTCTTAGTGTTGTTATTCTTTTGCTTTACCTGTGCTGTTTTTCCCCCATCGTGGGGTTTTGTTTTCCCTTTTGTTATCAATAAACCCTGTGTGTCAGCAAACTGTCTGCGATTGGGTTCGTTCCTGAAGATCCGTAACAGAATGAACCAGCCACAGAAGAACCCAGCAGACAGTTTTTCTTTTTCTGCCAAGGGACAATCTGAACCCCTTGAACAATGGTGGCTGTCGACTACCTCCGACATAAGGAGTGGCAAGGCACCGTTTTCCCCCCAGGGAGAGAGGTCGTTGAGAGAGTATGCCCAGGCCGTGGAAGAGAGGAGGAGGTTCTTGCCAGAGATCCTCCTCAACTCATACTTCATCGCGGGTCTCAATGGTCCTCCTCCTTTGACTGAACGTGAGGGGCTAATCCGCCGTCCGTTTCGGGAAGTGGTGGACCGTTTGTGTCGGGAGGAGCTGCAGGGCTCATCCACGAGGTCTTCACCTTCTGCCTGGCTGCCAGTTATTCCTGAGGGTCATTTGATAGGCGTCGCGACGTTTGGGAACAAGGTTGGCTCCTCTGCTTCCTTCGGTCTTAGTGGGAAACGAGGTAGACGAGTCTCCTTCTGAGTCCTCAGCGACCGAGTCGACCCAGCCAGAGAGAGCCCCTCCTCCGCCCGTCACGGTTCCTGCTGTGCTTCCCCAACCGGTCACAAGTCCGGCTATAGCCTCTGCTTCCCGCCCTAGGAGAAAGAGGAGGAAGAAGGGGGCTTCCCGTTCCCCGTCTCTTCCTTCCCCTGAGCCCGCGACGGCTTCTCAACCTTTCGCTACTGCTCAAAGAGGCGTTCCAGAGTCTGCCACAGAGAAGGCAGCTCAGAAGTCTGAAGCAGAGGGAACTGTTCCTGGACCAGCTTCTGAGGGCGCTGCTTCTGCCAGCGCCGATCCCGAGCCAGTTTCTGTCGGCGCTGTTCCTGAGCCTGTTACAGACAACACTGTTCCAGGATCTCTTTCCGTCAACTCGGTTCCAGAATCAGCTGCGGACATCACTGGTTCAGAGTCAGATATGGGGAGCACCACTTCTGAATCCGTTGTGATGAGCCCTGGTACTGGTTCAACTACAGAGTACACTGACCCCTTTCCTGCTCCGCGGCCAGCCACAGTGTTGCCCATCTCCGCCCCACAGTCGCCTAATTCTCTCCCTGTCTTTTGTCCTGTACCGTCACCTACCCTATCCCAGTCTGGTTTCCCCAGCGCTTCTCCACGTGTCTCTGCGTCCAAGTCTGCTCGGATTCCTCGTCCTCAACCCTCACCCCGTAAACCCAAGACTCCCAGTCCTCCCACCTTCCCTGGTCTACCCCCTATGAACTCTCTTGTTCCCCCGCCCCCCCCTCCTCCCTTGTTTGTTATTTTTATTGGTGCATCCCAATCCCGTTATTGTTTATTCTTGTATGCCATTGCTTTTATTTGTCATGTTTTGTTGGTTTGTGTCTGTTTCCCAGTCTGTCATGTCTTCTGTTTGATGTCCTCTTTTGGAGCGTCTGGAAGCCGCTCCTTAAGGGAGGGGTTCTGTCATGATTCTGCCCTCTTGTCATTTTCATTCTCTAGTCTTGAGGCAGGATCATGACAGACCCATGTTTTGTGTTCAAGCACATGGCTGTGTGCTTGTGTTGTCTTGTTCTCTTACCCCGCCCCCCTTGTTATCCTCATCTTGCCTTCATTGCCTGATCAGTGTCACCTGCTGTTGTTATCTGTTCTCCCTATATTATCCCCTGGTGTTTGCTGTCCTGTGCTGGTTCATTGTGTATGCTTACATGGTTAACATGTTTCTGTGAGTACCTTGTCTAGAGTTCTGTTTAAACGAAGGTTTCTTGTAATTGTTATTTTGTTCCTGTGAAGTTTAATGTCTAAGTCTTAGTGTTGTTATTCTTTTGCTTTACCTGTGCTGTTTTTTCCCCCATCGTGGGGTTTTGTTTTCCCTTTTGTTATCAATAAACCCTGTGTGTCAGCAAACTGTCTGCGATTGGGTTCGTTCCTGAAGATCCGTAACACATACACTAAATAGTAAAGTGTGGTTACCGGTATGCATACTGCGACGGTCCAGCTGGAGAGAAAGTGCATGGTGCTATTTAAAGTGCTGTCCTGCAGGTAAATTCTTATTCATCAGTGTAATGCTAGTTGGGATGAATGACTTACTGCCTCGATTTGTTTGGAAAGAAGGTACCCTAAACCTCCTCCCTGATGGCAACACCTCATATGCCTGGTGTAGGGGATGTGACATATCCTTATAGATTGCTTGACCTTTCTTGAACACCCTTCTTTCACAGGTAATAGCCATACTGTCTAGTTTTTCCCCGCAACCTTGCTGGCCAAGTTGACTATCTTGCTCAGTCTATTTTTGTTGGTCACTGACAGAGAGAAATACCAGGCAACAACAAAAAGTAGCCAGGCAACAACAAAAAAGTAGCATGCTCTCCACAAATGAGTGATAAAAAAGCATCATCAAATCTCTATCCACTCTAAATTGTCCTCAGTCTTCGCATAAAATGAAGCCTCTGCAGCCCCTTTTTATAGATGGTGTCGGTATTACTGTTCCACTGCAACTTATTATCTATTATTGTGCCTAAGTACTTGTACTCGGCTACAATCGCAACATCCTCTCCATGTATAACCAAACACTGGTGAAACTGGCTCCCAGTTCTGTAATCCAGTATTATTTCCTTTGTTTTCTTTATATTTAAAAGAAGACAGCTGGACCTACACCAGTCTGCGAATTGATCCACCCAGGCCCTGTAGTTGGTCTCATCACTATTCTGTTATTAACCCCACTATTTGCTGTGTCATCTGCAAATTTTATTGTGAGATGCTCAGATGTATTACTTCTACACTCGTTAGTGTAAAGAGTGAACAATACTGGTGAGATGACACTGCCTTGTGGGGATCCTGTATTGGTCATAAATCGGGGAGGACACAGCTTCATTTACCCTAACACACTGTGTTCTCTCCGTCAGAAAGGACCTCAACCCACCTAATTATATTAGGATTTACCCCCAACTGCCCTAGCCTCTCCATCATAATGTGGGGCCTGATGGTGTTAAAGGCTGAAGAAAAATCTATAAAGAGAACCCGGGCATATCGTTTGGGCTTATCCAGATGGCAATAGATATTATGGAGCATATACAGAAGAGCATCATCTGTGCTCCGCTTGTTTCTATAGGCAAACTGTAAAGGGTCGATATTACATTGCACATCATTAAGAATATGTCAGAACGATTCTTTCTAAACAGAAGAGGAAGAGGATTGCCTAAGGACACAATTGGCAGGGTGGGCTATTGACAACATGATCCCCCATGTGGCACTTGGTAAGCTTTTAACCATTTTGTCCAAGGATCATCCAACCCTTCCTAAAGACCCAAGAACCCTTCTGAAAACAGTGACTTGTGTTAAAACAACAGAACTCTCAGGTGGTGTATACCATCACTCTGGAATTGAAAGTGGAATATTATCGCAGTTGTTAGTGTCTCCTGAATTGCAGAAGTTGACGTCAGTTTCAATGCAAGTTAATGTTGATGGACTTCCACTTTTCAAAAGCTCAAATGCCCAGTTCTGGCCAGTTCTTGGTTTAATTGAGCAATACATTGGTAATGTCCAGCAAAACAAACTTCCATTTGTCATTGGTCTTTACTATGGGAAGAAGAAGCCAACCAGCCTTCACTTTTTGAATCCTTTTGTAGAAGACGCACAGCGGCTTGAAACGGAAGGAGTTCTGTTTGAAGGGAGAGCACTTTCTTTCAAAATATCAACATTCATCTGTGACGCCCCTGCTCGTGCGCTTGTTAGAAATGTGAAAGGTCACAGTGGATATTATGGGTGTGACAAGTGTGTTCAAAAGGGGGTCCACTACGAGAACAGGATGACTTTTCCTCAAACAGATGCTACTCTAAGATTAGACAATGCACTCCGTGATGAACTTTCTGATGACAGTCATCAGTGTGGAGAAACGCCATTGGCATTGTTGTCTGTTGGTTTAGTAACGCAGTTACCCACTGGATTACATGCATCTGGTATGTCTTGGAGTGACAAGAAAGTTGTTACACCTTTGGCTAAAGGGACGTCGGCTGACAAGATTTTCTCCCAGCGTGGTAAAAGAGCTCTCCAGAGTACTCCTGACCTTTACACCCCATGTTCCGTGCGAGTTCAACAGGAAGCAACGATCCATGGAAGATGTTGAGCGTTGGAAAGCTACAGAATTCAGGCAGTTCCTGTTGTACACTGGACCAGTCAGCTTAAAAGGCCTTGTACCAACTCAAGTGTACAACAACTTCATGCTGCTTTCAGTTGGCATCACCATCCTACTGAATGTGTCCCTGTGTGCTGACCTTGTAGACTATGCACACAGAATTTTGGTTCTCTTTGTTGATCACTGCAGCAAGCTTTATGGAAAAGAACATGTGACATACAACATGCATGGAAAATAAGGACATAGTACTTATTCAGAATGTCGTTGTTGATGAAATGGACAACACTTTGGTCATCTACAAGAGGTTCCGGAACGTGGTCGATTTCTTTAGTTACCCTGTGGAATCTTCCAAGCTAGGCATTTTTCATTTATCTGGCCTATCAGATACACTCCACTTTACGCATACAGCAAATGTGCAGAAGAAATATTATCTTCTTCCTTGCCCGGAAGGAAAGGCTGGTTTTCCGTTGATTCACTTGTGAAAATTATAGATTTTTTTTGAAGGGGTAAGAATTTTGACGTAATTGATTTTGCCTAAAAAATTACCAAAATGTATATATTGTGCTAATTTTTCTTGTATTTTAGATGCTGTTTGCCATTGTTCAATTTATCGACGAGGAGGATCTGCCATTTGCAGTGGTTCCGCAAGTGTGGCTCAGCGAGGGCATATGCTTTTGGCCCCCATTTACCCTCCGCAAGAAAGACAAAGGCAACAATTTAGCCATCCGCTGCACGCCTCCACACAGCACCTGGGAAAACATAATTTTAAGTTCATGAAGGGAGCAGGTAAATGTGACTTGTGCATTTTATTTTTCTGTGTAATTTCTTTCTGTTTATGGTGCATAGCTGACTTTCATTCATTGTTCCCTGATCTAGAATCTTGGCAAGAGGCGATGAGATATTTGCAGCGCTTCCAAACGGGTTCCAGCGTTGAAACGACAGACGATGACAAGAAGAGAAAGCGAAAGAGAAACCTTAAATTCCAAGTACAGACCCCAGGCCTCTTCTGATGAAGAGGAGTCTAGTCTTCCAGATGCACCAGCTGTTCTGAGCTTGAAAAAAATCGTAACGAGTAATGGTAACGAGTTTTCCGTGCTGCCCGATGCTCCAGAAGTTTCATTCATTCTAGAAAACCAGGAAAACGTTCAACCATCTGTAGACTTCAGAGCTGGTATGTACAATGTATTGCTGTGATGCTTAATTTGTGATCCTGCCACTAAACTATACCCTTTGTTAGATTTTCACATTTTTGTTTCCTATTTCTCAGAACAAGGTTTCTCACCAGTAGTCCAGTCTCCACTTCTCAGAGCCAACAGTTTGAGTACAAGTAAGTGATGTTAATTGTGACATTGTTTGTCTTAACCCCTGGGGTCGGCAATCACGCCGGCGTGATTTGCGCGTTTTTTTTCACATAGCAGCAAAATAGACCTAAAATACTCAGTCAGTTTTGGTCATACAGCCTTAAGAAATATGAAAAAATAAGCTGTTAAATGTCTACTTTTTTATGTGTCCACTTACAATCGAAATAAAAACATTGTGCTTTTGTAAAATAAAGAAAGTAAACAGGGAGTGCTTTCTGCCTCTCCGTCTCCGTGAACTTTTTTTCTAAAGCACGTCTCTAAACTCAAATAAAACTCAGTGAATACTATTCACTCAGACATGAGCTATATATCTCTATAATCATTTAAGTGTGTAGTTTTAAATTATCTAATTCAAAACTAAAAGAAATATTCTCTGTTTATGTAATCTATATATAAAGAGCGAGAGATCAGCCGTCCTCATTATCTTTCTGCCAGCTCATTACTCTGCTAATGTGACACGCCCATCGACAGCGCGCGCGCTATTCAAATTCTAATCTGAAGCAACACATGCAAACCAGTCAACGCCCACAACAGCTGGAAAACACGCTCGCTGTGAGGAATAATAATATCGTGATAATCCTGGAAATTTTACCTCAAACGTGCTGGAGGAGTAGCCGAACAACGGGTCCAGCTGCAGATCATCAGTAAGTGCTTTGTTCTAATCGCGATATGAAATGGTGTCTGTAAACCGCAAAAGACTGTTTAAATTTGAATCGCGTTTCTGTGTTTGAATGAATGAACGGCACATGCTGTTGTTTACTCCAGCTAGCGCGTTTCTGTGTTTGATGAATGAACGGCACATGCTGTTGTTTACTCCAGCTAGCGCGTTTCTGTGTTTGATGAATGAACGGCACATGCTGTTGTTTACTCCAGCTAGCGCGTTTCTGTGTTTGATGAATGAACGGCACATGCTGTTGTTTACTCCAGCTAGCGCGTTTCTGTGTTTGAATGAATGAACGGCACATGCTGTTGTTTACTCCAGCTAGCGCGTTTCTGTGTTTGATGAATGAACGGCACATGCTGTTGTAACGCCAGCTCGCGCGTTTCTGTGTTTGAATGAATGAACGGCACATGCTGTTGTTTACTCCAGCTAGCGCGTTTCTGTGTTTGATGAATGAACGGCACATGCTGTTGTAACGCCAGCTCGCGCGTTTCTGTGTTTGAATGAATGAACGGCACATGCTGTTGTTTACTCCAGCTAGCGCGTTTCTGTGTTTGATGAATGAACGGCACATGCTAACGCCAGCTCGCGCGTTTCTGTGTTTGAATGAATGAACGGCACATGCTGTTGTAACTCCAGCTCGCGCGTTTCTGTGTTTGAATGAATGAACGGCACATGCTGTTGTTTACTCCAGCTCGCGCGTTTCTGTGTTTGAATGAATGAACGGCACATGCTGTTGTTTACTCCAGCTCGCGCGAGTTTCGCTTTTAGCAAACTATATTGCCTACTGAGATGAGTGAAAATCGACTGAATACGTTGAAATAAAATGTATTTGTATAAGCAACATATTAAACTGCAAATTAACATTTATGCCCTAATATATATTATAAAAGACCATATGTTACAGACGAAATATGAAAGACAACATTTCGTTTTGGATAGATTATTTATAAAGCTTTTACTGCCACATCAAAACCTAATTTACAAGGTGCAAACAAAATCTTAAAAGGTCAATATAAGCCTTCTCTTTAAATTATTTTTGTGTTTTATTAGTGACAAATTTGGGGAGAGGATAGCCTACATCCAAAACTTTCTGAAAATACGAATGAGAATTAACTGCACAATTACTAGAAATGTTTACCTTGGATATTATACAATTTGCAAGCATACAGTTTGT
>JARPMJ010009334.1:0-27936 GCA_033366665.1 Phoxinus dragarum | reverse complement strand
GTCTCAGATAAAGCGCTATATACAGTAAATGTAACAAATTATTATTATTATTATTATTAAACACTAAATAATGAAATCAGTTATAATGAATACATAATGAAAAATAGAAATTTGCTAAGTAATACATTAAACAGTGCAATTAAATTAGTGTTTTGTTCATTAAAGATGAACTTTAAGTGAGAGTTAGATAATGGCAAAGATAATCTAAATGTAAAAGACACTTTATCATCCAATACTGAATATCTAATAAATGACCAATGAATAAAAATAAAATCTCTGATACCAGTAAATTATATGATACTAATAAAACAGTTTGGCTGTGCAAAAAGAAACCTCACACAAGTACGTAGGTACGGTTTATGTGGAATCTAGCATGGTTTGCAATTTGTGTGAATGCAATTTGGTGTAATTTTTGAAAGTGAACTATCTTGTTAATGCAGGCCTTTAATTGGCCTGTAGAATATTGCATTTCTCATTGTTGCATGTCTCTCCTGAAATTACTTTCTGCTGGCAGCACAGCTCGCATTCTTTGTGCATTAGTGACGCAAATGTCATCGTGTCAACTTTTGGTAATAAAACCAAAGGGACAAAAACAGCTGAAGAATCTGAATAAATAATGATTTCTGTTGTTGCTTCAGTGTTATCCTTGTTATTAAGACAGAGTTGTAAAAAGCTTGATGTTGCAAACATACTACACCAAATAATAAAGTGAAACGAGAGGAAGAGTGTTGGCACCGAACTCCGGTTTCAAACAAGCAATCGAGCCATGAGAGAAAACAACAGAGATTTCCCATTTTCTGAAGATCCCACAGCACGTCTGGATCGTATTCAACCGAGGTTCTATATCCCCTACAAAGCACTTTGGCTCATTCTGTATAGGGTTAAGGGTTCAACACTCAAAGGATTTCGAGAAAGTGGAGGTCACTGGGAGTTCTGACCACAGAATCCACTCCAAAAATCTCCCTGATTAGACAGTAGATCAGTGACCGTGCTGCTCCTCTCAGAAATATGATTATAAGCGCACACTGCTCTTGCTCACTGCTCATGACCTCTTCACAATCCCTTTCAATCCTGAGGTCGTGGAGACACCGAGCACAGGGACCACCCTGATGGGAAACATGACCTCCGTGATGCAGCAGTCTGGTTGAATCGACTCAACATGTGTATGATGAGAGCTCCCATTGTTCATGAAGTGTTCAAATGGTCCAGGCCCACTCAGGGATCGGGGAAATGGTACTCATGCTGGCATTTAGATAGAACTGTTCAAATGGTAAGTGGGACAACGCAGTTACTTTTAGAAAATGAATTGTATTATTTATATGAAGTGATTTCAAACACTGATTTGCATTTAGTGGATTTTAGAGCTTATACTCCAAACATTTGTTTGAAATAAGCTAATTTTTTTGTTGTCCGTCAGAATAACACAAACCAGGGTTGTGCCAATTTTGGATTGAAGAACTGGCACCACACAGCTTAACTGGAATTTGAATCGGAATGTCAGGAAGAGGAATTTACTGAATTGTAATTCAAAGGAATTAAAAAGCCAAGTTTGGGGGAGGTAAGATTTTTAAATGTGTGGGGTTTTTTTTTAGAAGAAGTATCTTATGCTTAGCAAGGCTACATTTATTTGATACATTAAATTCAGTAATATTGCGAAATATGATTGGAGTTTAAACTAATCGGTTTAAGTTAATATAGTTTACTTACAACTGTTATTTCTGTTATGGCAATGTTGAATTTTTAGCAGCCATTACACCACTATCATAATATGCTGAATTGGTGCTCAATAGATATTTCTTATTATCTGAGTTTGAAACTGTTATGTATATATATAATGTAATCATATATAATGTAAAAGTCTTTACTGTCACTTTTGATTAAAAATGCATAATTTTAATACAATTTGATACATTAAATTGGTTTAATGATTTGTCAAGTGAACATTCCAAGTTTTGTTGACAAACTTTGATTTCATGGTTTAGAAAACTAATTTGTATTATACGTTAACATTTAGCAAAATTGGTTAAATTTAAATTGCTATTCTGCATCCTACCTACTGTGCCTCAATTCAAATTCAGGAATAACATGAATTTACACCCCGTTCTGAATTTTGAATGGCACACAGTGAAAAGTAATTTGTCTGTCCACACTTAAAGCAAGAATGATTCAAAACTCATTTGCACATTAACATCAGAGAGCGGAAACTCAATCTTTTGATGAACTCTGACCCAAGACAATGCAATATAAAGAGCAATACAACAAACTTGCTGCATTCAAACAATCTGGATGGCTTGTGGTGTTCTGTGAATGTGGAGTGGACAAAAAAAATTGTATGCACTAGACTCTGACATCATATCCTGTTGCATAGCCGGGTCCGGAGTAATTTTGTGACTGCAGCTTAATTCTCTGGCAAGTGAAGTGTAGCCGCCTGGCAATACAATGAATATTAACCAATACATGTCTGACCAAGCAGTATAGCATTTGGCTAAGACTGTGAAGGGCCATTAAACACATGATTGGCTATAGCTGAAGTTTATTTAATTTGCTGGCTTTAGTGAGATTAATTTAAATATCAGGCTGCAATCAGTGAAGCAATAGGCAAGATAAATCTGAACACCTTTGAATTAAGAAAGGAAACAGAGACAGGGAGAATTCAATTAGCCTATTTTTAGTTAGCCAATTTAACTACACTGTAGCAATGTACAAGATGTAATCTCTACACAATCCACCATATCTGAAACACTTCTTCCATTAAAATCTCCTGAATTTCTTAAAAACAAAAACAAAAAAACACTGCATTTTGCACGAATCTCTTCAGAGCTGTGAGATGATTAGCGTTTAGGATACGCTTAAGTAAAAAGATGTTAACATGCACCGCAGGACACAGAATTATGCTAAGATTGTCATGTTGGCTTGCTATTCTTGCCCTCCAGTTGGTTATTTATTGTTCCAGAATGCAGTCTATTTATCACTGTGGAAAATATTATGCATGTACAGTACGGCTGGATGGCTATGCGACTGTAAAAGGAGAGTTTGTCTGTAATTTTGCAGGTGGGTATGCCGACATAAACTCTTTGTCCAACTTGAAAGCCATAATTTGAACCTTAAAAAAACATCAGCAATTTTGAACTACCTCTTTGTCGCTAGGGGACAAATGAAATGTTTTGGAAAAGTCAGCGCTTTTCACACATCCACTAGAAGCTTGAGAAAAAGACGGGGGAAAAAATGGTTTAATGTGCTTTCTGAAAAATATTAATACTCAGAGTTATCACGTCTATAAGAGCGAGGACCGAAATGCAAAACAACAATTTTCTCATTAAACGGTGGCCCGACTTTGGCTAGCTTTTCCTAAGATTTTATGTACTTAGACAAATTAGAGCCCCTAGATATGAATTAAGGTTTCATTTCCCCCTCGTTGAAGCCACTGCCTTAATGGAGAAAATAAACTGAAAAAGCGATAAATTGAAACTTATCCTAAATGCCATATAAGTAGCCCATCATGCAGTGTGCAAATACTTTTTGCATAAACAGAGGGCTTTATCATCACAATGAGAATCATTGATCAAGTTCTGGATCTTTCCTCTTAGACTAATTCATATTCAACACAATTCATACATCTGTCAGTAAGGCACAGTAAAGTACAAAACTAAAACTGTTTGTACCATGCAAATCAATATTTAATTTCAGTGAAGTTCAGTGGTAGACTGAACGCTTTGTCTTGATAGGGGAATCGGGACCCAACATATCCCAAGTGATAGTTGTTTATTTGGGCTCAACATGAGAGTGAAAGAATGTGTACATCAGCAGTTTTTTCTAAAACTCAAACTTATTATTAGGAAGGCACAAAAAAGGCCATAAGCAAGAAAACGAAAAGTGTGATGCAGTGTGGATTGAGCGCAAAAGGTAGAGCAGCAGTAAGAAACATGGGAAAGAAGAATGTGAGAGAAAAATAAAAGGGAGAGAGCTCCAGTGGAGGTGTGACAGCAGACAGACAGGTTGATGGAGATTAGGCTGTCAGAGAGGCAGTCCGTCAGTGTAGCGTCACACACACCTCACTGGTTCCTGACAGCTACACGTCTGCCCATATGGGCCGCAATAACGGAACACTGTAATTTCCCTCTGCTTTCCCTTTTCCTCCAGGCAATTACGCACAGAGGGCTTCCCATTTAAACTTGGTTTCCTATTCCTTGCTCTCTGTGCTTGCATCCACACATTTCCATTCAGACTAGTCTGCTTTGATGACTTTAGCATTAGCAAAGCAAATGAAATATTTACCTGTAGGGGTAAACTCCTATTTGTTTACTACCACTTTGAGATGAAAGTATTTGAATAATGTCATTCTAGAACCGTGGTATTATAAACTGTAGGTATACCCACCATGGTGACACACGTCTAATTCTTCCAATTTGCCACAATAGACTGCAAGAACATTTATTTTATTTTATTACTAATACAAATAACTATTACCATTTTACATAAGCAAAAAACTATCTTGACCAAGCTGCTCTAAGGTTGCATCTCCAATATAAAAGTCCAATAACGATTGCTTTACTGACAATAAACAAAGTTATCTGAACTTACAGTATATGTAATATCACTACAAATATTCAGACATTGTAAAACATGTACACTCTTAAAAAGAAAGGTTCTCTATGGTTCCATAGAGAGAGAGAAATTCACAGCAAACATTCACAGATTTTTTTTAGTGAAAAAAAAGGTTAATTGGATTATTCAAATGTTCTTCACACTAATAAAAAAGAAAGACCAGGGGTCAGTTGCATAAACATAGCCATTATATTAAGACAGTGTCTTAACTAGAATGACCAACGAGCAGTTAGTTAAGGGTAATCAATCAGTCTTACTGTTCAGTTTCAAGTTTTTATGTAACTGACTTAAAACAGTTATAGTAGTTACTATAAGTAGCAGTTAACAGCATTAAAGAAAAACATTAGATTACTAACCTGTAAGACTAGTCTTAGCAGTTTATGCAACTGGCCCGTGTTCACTGAAAGGTTCTTTGTGGAACCCAAAATGGTTCTTCTATTGTAATGTATACATCATTGCTTTACCACTGCGATCTAGGTACATCTTTCACTAACAATTGCTTGTTTTACCTCCAAAATGTTTAAATGAAAATCATGTAATGTCAGAAACAGCTAGAAAAAATTGTGCTGAAAGCAAACTTGCATGGCTATTTATGAGTTCTATGTGGAAGATTCAGTAGATTAGCACAATGTATACATCATTAAACCACTGGTAATGGTATAGGCACCTCGATCGACTCTATTAAGTTAAATGTTAAAAAGTGCAATTAACTGCATGGGCGTCCGATATGCCCATATATAATGTTTTTCTCCATCGTGTAGTGAATCACTGCAGCCATGATTACCATCAAATGTTCTCAAACATCACTTTTAAATAAACTTCTGTTTAGCGTCTGCTTCGTGGGCAGTAATAGTGTTACTATAATTGCATCAGGAAAATAATAAATAAAGCACTATATTGTCTAATTAGGCGTTCTTGGCCACAGCGTAATCTGAAATTTGAACCAGAACACATGCCAATAGTCTAAAGTTTGCCTGTTAAAAGACCAGATACTCCTTGAGTGTCTAACTTGTTCTAGACAAAATGAGGGTGGTTTGCCCTTGAGACTTAATTCTTCAAAAGTTTCTTCTTTCCCCTTAACAGTGTTTTTATCCATTCCGTAACCATCTTATGCTTGTTCACTGCTGTGGTTTAGGCCTAACATTATGTAAAATCCTGATTTTCTTCATTAAATAAAAGTGAAATAACTATAATGTTTACAATAGCCTTCATTAAAATACATTATGCATGTTTGAGTAACCAACCTATTGGATTATGGGCTTGGAAAATGGCTATTTCGATTCAAAACGCGAGTGTCGATTGTTATAAGGTATTGGGTGATATTGATCCCTCACGTCATGGATAGACCTATGAGATTGATCACTCGCTAGCGTCTGTGCTGTTCAATGTTTTATGGTGTGTATGTGGCCGTGCCGGTTGTTTGTATGTGCAGTAGTGCTGTAGTATTGATCCAGTAGTGGTTGATATACGGTAGTTATCACATCCTATCAGAACACAAGCTCCCCTGGCATCCCTCAGGCCCACAGAAACCTGCCTGTAAGACGGTTTATATCCCTCACCACACACAGAGTTATGCCCGACCTGTCCTCAGACATTCTTCCTCCACTCATTCTCCCTCACCACAGATGTTTCTCTCTGTCATTCTGTCTTCTAATCTTCTTATTTCTACTCTCCTTCTGGCCCGTCAGACTCTGGGCACTAGATCTTCTAATGTCCAGGAGCCCAATTCTGAAGAAAGCCATTTCACACATGGCCGGTGTGACGGAGGAGATTCACACCCTCCAGTCATCATATGAATACAATTTTGCATACTTTTACTATGCAGTAAAAGGAAGTACTTTCTAGCAAAGAGAAGCTACATACTTTTTGGTGTGTAGTAACACGGAAATATATAACTCACTCTTTTAATCGCATACAATTTGCATGTGTAATTGCTAGCATCTTGCTAAATAGCAACCATGTATGTTTTGCGCCAATTTTAATGTTTCTAAGAACTCTCCAAAAAGGTAGGTACTGGTGAATCAGTTGAGATGTAATCAGACTCTCTTATACTAGGAAGGATTATATGCAAATTGGGATTCAGCCACCATGGTCCTTCTACCACTGGCCCACGTTCAGCTTCACAACAGCAATGTGTGCCTGAGAGGATGGAAGCGGAAATGCAATAACACTGGCACTACTGGTGATGAGCTGCACCTGGTGCTTACTGTGCCACCGTTGCCATGAATCCATTACTGTGTCACTCGTTCAGGCCACCTGGTCCTGCAACCTTGGACCTTCTCCACCTATGAGAACCAGAGCCAGGTGCATACTTGATAATACAGTACACCTGAAAAATTATTCCCTCCTTCATTGAATACTTCTAGAATGACATTTACATGTGTAAGGTAGAAAATGAACAATAATGAACAAAAATCTATGGTTTTATAGTAGGTTGACACCATATGAAAAATGTGTCGAACTGAACACTGTTCTACACTTTAGTAGCTGAAAGGCAGCTTTGAGGAATGTTACTTTACTTTTTTTTTTTAATTTATACATTTTAATAGTAATAAATTTTTTTTTTAAATCAGCCATAAAAATATTAACAGCATTTTACTTAAAAAAATAAAGACAAGTAAGCCTCTTCAGCAGGCTGTGATCAGCCGCAACACCAGTTACATCACGCACCCACCGTTGTTTAGATTTTTTTATAGTGATAAAAATAATTTCGTTTAGTTAGAGAACAGACACTATTGCAAACTGAACGCGTCTGTTAGAGTCGCAGCACAGATCAGCAGCAAGACTGTTTGACATTGTACTGTTTTGATGTTGTGTTTTTCATTAAGAATAATAATGAACCCACCATTCAAGCAATTGCCACCACCGAGTTATAATGGTGCGTGTCCTGTGACTGTCCACTGGAGCAAACCGAGCGGAGCAGAGCGAGCATTTTCAGGTCATTCCTATAGAAGTTCCATTGGAATTAATTGAAAATGTTCGCTCTGCTCTGCGCCAGTGGATATGTACCGTAAACGATTTAAAAACGATACCGGTATTACCGGTGTTGCCACACATCGATTAACCAGTGGGGAAATTTCCTCACGGTCACATCCCTACTTTTTCAGTGAAGAAAATTCAACTAAATGGGATTTTTTTACTAGTGTTACAAAGATACGTAAACATTTTAGTTCTAAAATTGCCAATGGCTTTCAAAAATTTAAAAATAAATGCATACAATAAATCCTGGTACTTCTTTGCTCAATTGATTTTGATAGTTCTCCCCATATTAAGTAGGATTATTTCTTCACTCCAAATAAGCCATCAACAACAAATTGTTTAAATGTCACATGTGAATCATATGTGACTTTTCGCAGAACGTTTCCAAAGATTGTGATTGTGCAATTTAACAGAAGTAGTGACAGATCTTTTCTTCCGAATCTTGAATTACATACGAGTGAAATGCATGATCAAAAAAGAAAAAAAAGTAGGACACGTGGTTCTATCTATCAGTTGTCAGGCATATCTGAAAGTTTGCAGTCGATTGTAAGAAAGGGGAGGGGATAATGCAGACTAAATGTTTAGAGAAGTCCGCAAGCATCACCACAGAAAAATTTGTAGTTTCACCGGAAAATCGAATTATGACATTTTGATGAACAATTATGAGCTCAAAAATAAATAAATAAATAAATAAATAAAGCATGCATGTATGAATCATTCACAATAAGATCAATAAGATGCATTTAGATAATAGACAATGTGAGTCTGCATGTAATGGGATTTCACTCTGAGCTAGTCTTACCTCCCTTGGCCTTCTTATAATACCTCTACCTCTCACTTTGTGAACCACAGCTGTAGGCAAATAAAAACAACGATCTGAATTCTACAAAAATTCACTTTTTGCAGAATCCTTAATCATTTTTACAGCTTCATCCTGCAAATGATTTTCATGAGAATCATTAACGGGCTGTGAGTACGTTCAGCAGGGTGTAACCCTATTGTCTTGCGCGGTTGATAAATTAGAAGAATCGAGTTGGTGTGATGCGTGTGGAGATCAGGCTTGGTTTAAAAGGGCAGAGCCACAGGTGTAATTGTATTTCTGAGAACAGGAAATGAGCGTGATTATGGACCCCCAATTAAGCGATTGGGTCAGCGAGAGAGGGAATACAAGCCTATGTGAAGGTTTAATTGCCTTCCGAGCTGATTTGGCTGTGCAGCCATTTAGCGGTAAATAATACAGGAGGTAAATCAGCTATTAGACACTTTCATGTGGGAAGGTCAAAAAGCGTAATATACCGCAGAGCACCTGACTGCAAAACGAATCTCCGGGCTCACACACCCACCGGTTTATAACCACAGCCCATCCGACCACCATCACCTGATCCATTATTTACCTTCTTTTCCGCAAGAGCCGACGAAAGCTGTAAATCCCGCTTGTGTCCTGTAACGCAACTAATGAGCTTGAACGAAAAGACCCTGTTGTCCTTTAAATGGAACTCGAACAGCTCCGAGTGTTTAATCATTCATTTGCACAGTAGCAGGATTTTAATCTGCATCACTTTGACTAATGATACACAAAACTAAATGAGATTGGCTACGTGGTACAAAGATACATCTCTATAATATGCAGATACATCTCTATAATGTGCATTCATCTAAACGTTGAGATGGCGAAGCCACTGGCCCACCTGCTATAATCAGTCAGCTTGAAAGCACAACAGGGAGAATTGTGGGAATTCTGCATATAGTCCGTAACAAGCTGAGGAGAGATTTGCCAGCTCAGCAACTGCAAAGAGAGATGAAGAAATGGATAGGGAAAAAATGAAAGACAGATTCATACAAGAGATGAGGAGTGTTCGAGAGGAAAAACATTGGAGACTTTGGACCGGAAATTTGAAGTCAGCATGAAACAACATTCATAACCATTTTATATTGGAAATATCATATTTCTTAAATAAATTTGATAAATAAAATACAATATTTAGTTGCAGAATAAGGTCATCAAAGGGCATGAAACAACCGTACAGCTAAAACATACTGAACAAAGAATGATTCACGATTCATTAAGGCAGAGCTCTGCACACTATACCACAAGTTTGAATTCACCGCCTGTGGCTAATGGAAGATAAAAGCTTTTTCTTATATATTTTAACTCAGCAAGCCAACTAGAGACAGAATATTCCCCTTGGTTCAAACACACATGCATGTCTTACTCAACATGTTCTCACAGCTATTATACTAAAGGAAAAAGGTGCAAATAACCCCACGATCACTGCAATCAAGCTCTTTAGTTATAACTTAGCACTTAAATCCAAAAGTCCATTTGAACGTTTATTCGTTCTGCATCTAGAGAACTTTCCTCTTTCACTACTTTCAGAGCAGTAGAATCAAGATGAAAACAACGTTGAGCTGAGATATCGACCATACACAATCTTACGTCAGCCACAAGTTCAAGGTTGTTATAGAATGGTATTCATTTACCACAAGATAAAATCTATTAATTGGTAAATTCACAATTTAAAATATCCACAAATAAGAACAGAGTTTTGACAATATTGTATGCTCATACATGTACAGTATGTGATGTTAAATAT
The DNA here is from genome assembly GCA_033366665.1 of Phoxinus dragarum. Classification (NCBI taxonomy): domain Eukaryota; kingdom Metazoa; phylum Chordata; class Actinopteri; order Cypriniformes; family Leuciscidae; genus Phoxinus; species Phoxinus dragarum. The sequence goes on along the minus strand of JARPMJ010009334.1, from coordinate 17,758 downwards.
ACTGCTGGAGAAAAATATAATTCTATGATTTTTTCCCCATATATGTATGTATATTATATTATATTATATGTATATATATATATTAGGGCTGGGAATCGATTAAAAAAAATTAACTAATTAATTGCACATTTTCTGTAATTAATTGCAATTAATTGCGTTTCCCCCAAGCTTGTAATCATCAATATTTAAACTTAGAATCACCTAATTAAACAACACAGGAAAAAAAAAAGGAACAGAAAATAGCCCTATATTAAAATATTAAACATCAATATATTATTCTTTTTCAATAATCAACATAATCAATTTAACAGGTTATTATTATTATTATTATTTTAATAATTATCAAAACAAAATATAGTCCTACAAAGCTATTATTACCAGAGCATGTGATCAGAGCAGGTCATTTTACCATTGTTGTGACTATACCAGCTGAGCTCAGCAAACAGAAGTCTACAGAGAAATTTCACTCATTTGAGTGGACTTTACTTTTCAAGTGCTTGGTACATGATTGAAGCCTTTGGGCCATTAACGACAGAGCCGCCGACACACACACACACACACACACACACACACACACACACACACACACACACACACGGAACGGAGAGAGCGCCGCTGCTGGGCCGTTAACGACAGAGCGCGCCAACACACACACACACACACACACACACACACACACACACACACACGGAACGGAGAGAGCGCCGCTGCTGGGCCGTTAACGACAGAGCGCGCCAACACACACGCGCGCGCGGAGCACAGAACGCGACGCACATACTGAGTGGAAAAGACCCGCTCATGAAACCTGCGCGAGAATGAAACCTGATCGCCGAACACGGAGGGGCGGCATATTTCAGCCTGTTTAATAGCAGACGCAGCAGGAAATCAGGCAAAAAAAAAGGTGCTGCGTTATTTTTTTTTAACGCGTTAAACATTTCAAATTAATCGCAAAAATTAACGCGTTAATTCCCCCAGCCCTAATATATATATATATATATATACACACACACACACACAATAATATGCATCATTTAAATATTTTATTTATTTATTTGCCATGCAAGTAAAAACTTGAGTTGCACAACACAAACTCGAGTTTCCATTCTTTCCCCTGTACATACAACACTGTTTGGTGTCACGTCCTAGTAGTACCAGCTACAAATACTTTACAAAACCACAAGCCAAATAGATCAATATTGTTGCTTTCAGCTTCTGCTCAGATCAGTTCCCTTCATTGAGCCAGAACGAGTGAACATCGTCATCCGCAGTCTCTCTCTCTGCCGGACTTCGGAGAATAGAATGCAACACTGCACCAAACAGATTAAATGAGAAAAGAAGAAAAGAGAAATGCACTAAAAATGAGACCAACCAACAAGAGCAACTACAGAGAGATGGACAAGACTAAAAATGGGGGGGGGGGGGGGTTCTTTCTTTGTTTCTTTGTCTAAAAACATATTGACGTCCTGTTTTAAGAGCTAATTATGGTTGCGTTTATATTTAAAAGTTAGGGTTAGACTAGACAGACACATTCTATAACAAAAAATTACTACTTGAAATAGAGTAGCAGAGAGCAGATTAGGTGATGTATGTTCAAAAACTGCAGTGAACAACAGCATGTCAAGAACCGTCACGTCACTGAAATACGTACGACACAAGTGTGCACTTCAGTGGGTTTTCCGCTTTCAAGCGCTAATGTTAGGGCTGTCAGTCTCTCACAGGCTACGAAGAATGAAAACAGGAGTATTGTAAGATCAGAGCGTGAGAGAGAGAGAGAGAGAGAGAGAGAGAGAGAGAGAGAGAGAGAGAGAGAGAGAGAGAGAGAGAGAGAGAGAGGAGAGAGGAGAGAGAGAGAGAGAATACCTTTCTATAACTCTGAGATGACTTTTCTTTATAGATGACATCACCAGAACCCTCTTATTTTTCAAGACCACCCCACCTGTCATAGAACCTGTTCCAATCAAAAGTGGCTGTCGTCAAGAGCACATGAAGGGCACTCTGAAGGGTCTTAAAGTCTCATATGTGCACGTTTTGTGCAGCCTTTATGAAGACATATGACACTGACACATTTACTTTGAATCAAAATATTATCTTGATAATGTAGCAGCTACATTTGTATTTATAGCTGTTAAGACTGCTCTAAAATACAGTTAAAAAGTAAAATTGATTTTATATTTGCTTGATAGTGCGTGCACACACACACACACACACACACACACACCGCTGTGAGCATGTAAGATATGTTGCTGCTGCATTAATAGACATACATAAATCCCATAGCAGATCTAGGCAGGTGGAGCTGGGGGAGGTGGAGGGTTTCAGAGGAACTCTGATAGCAGGACTACCATACAACAGACACTGAACCAGACTATTTAAATGCTGAGCAAGCGATCTCATTGGCTGCTGGATATGCAGAGGCCAATCAACATGTGCCATGGGGTGATGATGTGATTGCTTGGAGATTATATGTAAAGGACCTATTCAGCTTGCCCTGTAGAGTATTTTAATATGTTTTAATTTGAAATAAAATGCATTGAGTTAATACAAATTTTGCAAAATGAACTCTTTGAATTTTACGATCCCATCAGATGAACATCACACTTCAGCAAGCATAAATATATACAATGCAATGCTTTTCGGCTTTGGACTGTAAATATTAAGTAAATATATTGTGATTAGATTAATGTGACGTGACATTTGCCCATTTTAAATATTCGGTGCTTTTTACATCTTGATGGAGCAAAATTTTGACCAGGAGGTCAACAAACAGGTGTAATGTCTTTGAAAATGTCCACAGAAGAGAACACTGCGCCTTAATTTATACTAACCTTCACTTTGTTGCAGAATAAGCTGCAATATGCCAATACTGTAATAATGATATTGTAATTTATGCCAATAGTCAAAAAGTCTTGCCTGTTTTAATTATAGAACATAATTGTGGCTCTAAATCGATTTAATAGTGACACTAAATTACCAGGCTTGATGACCAGCTGATAGCTTTATGGAAGACCACCCTAGCACTGCCTGCTTAAAAATTAAGTGCACTTAGAGATTTTTTAAAGTGTTATAATGCTTGCTACGCCCCTAGCATTGACTGCAGTTACCATACAGACGCTATTAAATCTACACCTCTGTCTGCAAGTCAATTTGAGAGTCACATCTGTCTAATGCTCTGAATAAATATGATGACCTACACTGTGTTAAAGCTCTATGGTGTATTCATTAAGAGGAGTAAAGCCCTTGGACAGTCTTGTAAGAAAAATGTGTAGGAACAAGATGCTGTCTGAGTGTGTGTGTGTGTGTGTGTGTGTATGGGTTTGTACTTAAGCAATTAAATCTCTTTGTCTCAGTTCAGGGTCATTCGAAGGCCAAAAACTCTCCTCTCTTGATTCAGTCTCACTGATAATGCGGCAACTTTCTTCAATCTGAGCCTATTTAAAGTCCCACTGTGGTAAAAATCAAGTTTTTACCATTGTTTATATGTCTAAGTGGTGTTTTTTAATATGCTTTATTTGCACATGTGCAAATTCATAAGTCAACACCATTTCTGAGTATTTTGCAATGGTGAATATATATGCATATATAATGCACATAAAACTGCAGTGAAAAAAGACAGTCTGAAAAACGCGGTTTTAAAATCGCCAGTGTTGTTACGTCTAAATACTACCTTTTAACCAATCACGTCAACGTGCCGGTGGGCTTTAGCATTTCATCATTACTATGCTGCGAAGTAGGGGAGTCTCAAGAGGAGCCAGGTTATCCCGGTATTGTGTACATTAACAATGTAGCGGGTAAATTATGTATTATGTAGCCTATATTACGATGTTATTCTCCACTGACGTTCTAAGTTGTCCAAAGTGTTTCTAAGGATGCTGATTTTTAGAAGGCAGCTGTCTGACTCTGAAATGAAACATGATTTGTGTAACATAGCAACACATTATTAGCTTTTTGATAACGTAGTCACGTCAAAGTCTAACAATTACCGATATGTGTCCGACGTTGTAAAGAGCGATATTATTGTGCAGCGTTTACTACAGTTGAGCAAGTGGATCTCTGAGCTGATGTGAGTGAGTGGAGGCGGAGTTAATTTGCATATACATGGATATGTTTATTAAATGAGGCTAGGGTGTCGAGTTGCATTCCAGCTATTTTAAGGCATTAAGACATTTTTTTTCACAGTATTCTTTTTTTTAAATATGTCATTTTGGTGTTCAAAGATGAGTTTTAAAGGATCAAATTATTGATTACAGGGGGACTTTAAGTGATGAATATCACTTTAAAAACACTGAAGTCTATGTATTGCTATATTCAAATACAGATGAAAATGTATGACTAGTTACTTTTGTAAAAACAAACAAAAAATGTGTTTAAAGTCCACGAAGGTTCCTAAATGGGATTTTAATTACCCATAGAACCGTTCTTACAATAAAAATGTTTTCTTAGTGTGAAGCACTTTTTAATAATCTGAAGAGCCTTTTTAAACAATAAAGAACCTTCTGTTCAATTGGAAGGTTCTGTGGATGTTTAAGTTTAGAACTATATATGCCAATAAGCAGTGTTGGGCAAGCTACTTGGAAAATGTAGTGAGCTAAGCTAGCAGTTACTCTACGTTAAATTCAGCTTCACTACACTGAAGCTACCTCCCTGGGAAATGTAGCAAGCTAAGCTACAGTAATATGGCAAAAGTAGCTTACTACATCTAAGCTATTTTTTTATTCATTTTTTTTAATCATTTTTAAACATTATGTCAGTCAAACAGATAGGCAGGCATAATTTATCAGTTAAATTGTTTATTCACAAACTGTTCCAAACCAAAAACAAAAAAATGATATAAAACTATAACAAAACCAGGTGTCGAGAGTGTGTGCATCTTTGCATTAAGCAAATTTCTCACGGGTCAGCCCAAGGATTAAGATTGGTACGTGATGTCCACATTCCGGAGCAGAATGTGGTGGTAATGCACCTAAAAGCTGGTTGAAGGGCCCTATGATTTTTTTATTTTTTCACATTCCAAATTATTTTTTCTTTTTTTCCCCCTGTATTCAGTTTTTTTCTCCGTTTTAATAGTTTTGGACTCCCATTTTAATGGTTAAATTAAATTTTAGTAATAAAAATGCATGTCTAATTAATTGAAACCATGAAACTTATACAATTTAACAATCATCTATTAATATATTAAAATTAATAAAATTTAGGGCACTATGAATTTAAAAAAAATAATTTACCAACTTTTCTTTTCTTTTTCTTTTCTTGATTCCATTTTAATGGTTTAATTTCATTGTAATAACCAATGATTTAAAATGTAATGATTTAAGCAAAACTTTCTTCAAAGGTTAAACCAACCTTTTATTTTGACGGGTTGCCATACTTCGGTACCAAGGCGGTACAGAAATTTTGAAAATGTGACGATACCAGCATTTCTGTATTAACGTTAATGTAGATTAATTTAGCTGCTTTCAGTCGCTTGTTTATCTAACTTAAGCGCAGGGCTCCAGACTAATTTTTTTACTAGGAGCACTCACTGTTGCCAATATACAGTATACCACGATATATATAGTGTCTGTGAAATATTAAACCGCAAAAAGACTATTTCAATATTAACCCTGCATGTCCTGCTAATCTCTGATTAAAGAATAGAACATGGTCTAGGTCGGCTAGGTGTTTTTAGTAGAAAAAATCAGTCCAATTTGCGCAATTTACTCGCTTTTGTCCTACATGAAATTCATCGAGGTTTCGTGGTTTCCCAGGATACCATAAGACGCATTATTTGTTGATGCTCAAGGTGTGGAATTACGACGAAGGAGACGCTTGAGAAGACGCCACTTGCGCTGGCCCAAATGCACTCTGGCATATGGACAGCTATGATAAATTAAAACCGTACAGCATTGCTATTAGCTGTATATGGTTACAGTCGTTACATTCTGTGGATGGAGGCGTACACAACCAACAACGATTAATAATGCGTCTTATGGTATCCTGGGAAACCACGAAACCTCGATGAGGTTGATATCAGTATGCAATGAACACTGATCGAATGCGTTATTCTCTACATTTCATTTCGACTTTTTCTCTCGAAACAAAATGACTTTATTCTCAAAATTTAATGAGTTTATTCTCAAGATTGTATTTCGAGTTTTTTTCTCGAAATTTAACGAGTTTTTTCTTGCAACACAACGACTTAATTCTCGATATTTAATGAGTTTATTCTCGAGATTGTATTTCGACTTTTTTCTCTCGAAATTTAACGAGTTTTTTCTCGCAACACAACGACTTTATTCTCGATATTTAATGAGTTATTCTCAAGATTGTATTTTGACTTTTTTTCTCGAAATTTAACGAGTTTAATCTCGCATTATAATGACTTTAATCTCGAGATGGTTTTATTTTTTTATTATTGCCTGGCCCTAATCCTCTTCCGTAGATTCAGGATCAGTAATACTTAGCAGTTGTATTTCCGATATGGGCTTGAACTTTAAGAATGCTTGGGAAATGTAGCTTGTGTGTAGTGTGGACGCTACCGCACTACTTGATAAAAAAAAGAGCTTCGCTACTGAAAAGCTATTTGATTCAGAAAACAGCAACGCTACGCTACTGAGAAATGTAGTTAAACTTGTAGTGTCACTACTTGTAGCGATGCTACTGCCCAACACTGCAAATAAGCACCTTTATTTTTAAGAGTGTATGTGCAATGGTAAAGAATGAATAGAATATTCACTAGCACAGTGATTAAACTAAATTAAAAAGAAGCAAATATCAGACCATTTAAAAAAAAAACATAATATCTAGGTGTGCTAGCACGATGAATCAAATGAAAACCCCACAATATGCCTTTAAGAACAACCACGGCTGATATCCGCTTTTAGCGAACACATGGACTGAATATACATTACTGCTGCTCTAAGGATCCTCTGTGGTTTCTTAACCCAGTGGTACCATAGCTGTGTGGTTTCACACCTCAATAATGCTATGCTAATCCTCCAACTGGCCTCCTAAAGCACTGCAGTGTTTGGGTTCATGGGAAATGGAACAGAAGAAATAGAGAGGAATAAAACTTGTAATCCAGTAACAGGATTAGGGACTGCGGAGAATCCAAACACACAGGAAGATGGAAGGGTGGGAGGCCTGACATTTGGCGCTATTAATGTTTAAAGAGCATTGCAGAAAATCCAGCGAGAAGCGTGAAGCAGGCATAACCGATAGCATTTTTAGTGTGTTCCCAGCAAATATCCAAGGTCTATTTAAACCGTTCAGGCCAACGATGCATTTGGGAATGTTTAAAAATATGCTTTCAATTGTCCTTTGTGGTGTACATAGCTGGGTTATCATCTGCTTCAACAAAGAGTTGTTTGAAGTTTGGACCTCTGGACACTGGAGAATGACAACTAATCAATAAAGGGATATATGCTTTGTGAAGGGGTTTGTCTTGCTATCCTCTTTTTTCTCTGTTCTATTCAAGGTCAAAAATGAACACCTGCCATCCACAAACTGAAAGTTAAAATATGGCTGGTCAGTAAGAAACTAACACTTTTATTGAGCAAGGATTAAATGAGTCAAAAGTGACAGTAAAAAAAAAAATCTATTTAATAAATATTGTTCTTTTGAATGCTCTATTCATTTGAGAATCCTAATAAATGTATGTTTTCCACAAAAAAGCACAAATGTTTTCAAATGTTTCAAATGTTTCACGAGCACCAAAAATCTGCATATTAGAATGATTTCTGAAGGAATATGTGACTGAAGACTGGAGTAATGATGCCGGAAATTCAGCTTTTCCATCCAATAAATAATTTTGTTTAAATAACTTCCTATTATTTTTTATTTTTTTACTGTATTTCTGATCTAATGAATATATCCTTGGTAAATTAAGACTTATTTCAGACCCCAAACTTTTGAATAGTAGTGTACATTCAAATTGAATTGTAAGAATGTAAGTGACGTGAACGATTCATCAAAAGATCTCACCGTATTAATCAGTGAATGAGTCATTATGGTAAAAATAATCATATGATACAATTAAACTACAGCTCGTTTTAAATTTAAAGAGATTATTCACCTAAAAGTCTGTCATTATTTACTCACCCTCATGTCGTTCAGACCGGTATGATTTTTTTCCCCTTTTATGGAACACAGAAGAACATTTTTTGAAGAACTGTTTTTTTTTTTTCCATTAAAAAAAAAAGTATTTGGAGACCAAAACAACACACAATGACTTTCATTGTATGGCGAAAAAAACACAACTTTTTATCTCATTTACCTTTTTTATATCTTTCTCTAAACAATATCCTTTTCTTAGTGAACCATCCATTTAAGTGAGTCACTCTGATTATAGAACTACGTTGTCACTCTTGTTCATTCTTCGTTTGTATTGCCATCATGATTTGTGAAAGATTTCACAAATCACGTTTCAGAAACAAAGACTGGATCTTGTTCATGATGCAGTGAGCAATTCAATGACCAGCACTGTTTGACACAAATATGCAACGTGGAAATAAAATAAAACCCTAATGTAAATTGTCAATTGTGCATCCTCCTTGTACTCTTTCATTTCAGAAAATACCTCTGACAGAAAATATCTTGGTACACAAACCAAAAAGAAGGTCACTGAATAACTATGATAAATATTCAATGCAATGCCAAACTAGATCAAAATTAGATTTCGTAAATCAACATCCAACAACAATAGCATATTTTTGATCATCCAAAGACAGCAAGCCAATTGAATTAAGTGTCACAAAAGTCAAAAGCATGTTATTATAAAGATATCACAACCGCCCAGCAGAAAGACACGTCAGACAGTAACGCTGATATTATAGCTGTCACACAAGGTATAGTTTAACAGATCAATTTGTCAAATTGTTGCAGCATGTCAATAAAAGTTGTCTGGAGAATCAGTAGCCTACGACACATCAAGATCACAGCAGGTGAAGACGACAATCGAAATAATGTGAAATTCCAAGTATTGCAAATATATTTGAAATGGACATTGATTGCTTGACACATTAAATACTTTTAAATGCTTCAATGTTGTGCTTTATTTGACATCTGCTGCTTCTCATAAACCCATGTGATTTGCAGCCTTGAACGGTGAGGAAATTCAATGACTGTTGCCTTGTCTTAGTGCTTACGTGTTCAGAATGCATTCTGTGCGGTAGATTGGCAAATGATGAAGTGGATGGACATATGAACACACCCACACACACACACACACTCCTAACAACACAGTGTTGGCATTTCGGTTGCACAGAGCCTTGAGGATCTATTGATTTATATGAGTATATCTGCTTCCTTTGCTCTTTAGGATTAAACTGTGCTCACAACATCAGCTTTCGTGAGCCAAGTCTAACCAGCAATTGTGCATTGAAGTGTTAGACCGAACAAGACAACCGTCGCGCACACAGTCTGCACATGGCATTTGACGCGCGTGTGCCCGCTGAGTTGAGGGAAGGGAGGATAACAGAACCAGAGATGGATCTGGTGACAAGGACAAAAAAGTATATCCATTTACCACTTCTATTTATCACCCAGTGAGCCATGGAAACCCGCTGAGATTACAGACAGAGACACCGGCGCAAGGCGCAGAACAACACACATACACGAACAGCACAGCAGGAGCGCCGTTGGGCATTCTGGTGAGGTGGAGCGAGCAACAGAATAAAACAAGATGCAGAGGTGCGTCAATGCTGGCCACGTTCACATCCGTGTGCGGGCGGATGGATGGGTGGGTGTATGCACTTGTTAACAAATGAAGAGGTTCTCGGTAGAAACAGTGTGGGTTAATTAGCCGTCTCAGCCGATTGCTGATAAATTGATTTAGGGCATGAGTGAGTTTTAATCTGTTTCCCATGAAAAGCTTGAATTGCTTCATGGAGTGTTTAAAGGGTCATTTAGATAAAGGGTACAACTCAGTCAGGCAGTGCTTGGCTGAGAATACATTCTCAAAGAAGAGAATAAATAACAGAAGTATTCTGACAGGTGCAGAGGCAGGCAGGGAATGCAGAGAGACACATGCATTCATTCACACTGGCACACCTTAAGAGTAAAGGTTAAAACTGTTTCTATTCAATACAAGCATCGGATAAACCACATATATCACAATAATACGCACATATCTGAAGAAAGCTGTCCAATAGCATTTCATTATTCCCACTGCAGTCTCAGAGGTCTGTGACCTGGATGCTGTGTTCTTACTAAATAGACACTTTTGTAATACAATTAGCCTACCTTTGAAAGTAAAACAAATGTTAGAAACATTTGATGCCAATGGCATCACATAACCAAAATTAGTTATTATATTACAACAAAGGCGTGTTTTATACTTACAGTATACATGTATACTGTATACTTACAGAATCTGCTCAACGAGTTTTTTGTTCAGAGCGAGTTCTGAACACTGGCAAATCCTTTCATGATAAACTACACAGTATAAACTGGATGTCAATAAGAGATTCAATGCACAGCGTAGACAGCATCATTGATTATAATGGGAGTCTTTGCAAGAGTGCAGCTTTGTGTACCTTAGGGTTGTAATTGACAGCTTTAGTGATTTATAATGGCAGCGATCTTTGCTCACTTTCTGTATATACAGTAATATATTTTCATGCTGCTAACTACACAACTGCAACTGTATTTAAATGAATGATTGAATCTGATTGATAGATAACCATAGCAATGGACGGAACAAAATCTGATAAATTGGAGTGTAAATGCAAAATAATATACTTTTTCTACGTAATGTGTTACTTTGTTGTTTCTTTAATTATCACAAACTGTTACTCTGCATTTTTTTGGATTTATTGTCAGTAGGGGCTTGCAGTTCACAAGGGTAACTTTGTACTTTGTGTGGATGACTGTGTTTGTCGCCACCATCGAAGACCATTTCAGACCCAGGAAAAACCCTCTATACATTGCTGAAGGATTTGCAGCTGTGCTTCACCCCCACAATTCTTATGCATTATTTAAAATTAAATTTCGCTGCAGCACCTCTACTTCCAACAGCTTCGTATACTTAACAAGCGCCCCAGTATAATTCCAGCTGTTGATTTACTGTATAATTACTGTTCACGCTCTGTTTCTTAGCGCTCCGAGTCACTCCCCCCACTGTCAATCTTTCAGCCGCTTCCTGGCCCACCTCCAGTCCCTTAAGCCAGACACCTTTTTATTAAATCCCGCTCTCATCCCCTTCTCTGCCATGCATGCTTGTTTATTCTGATATTCCAAAGAGAGTCACAAATGAGCTCCTGGATCGACAGGCCACACCGGTCTTCAAAAGGTGCAGATAGAGATGAAGTCAATGATGCATTCCCCTTCACAAGCAGCATGCAGCGCCAGCAGTTCCTCCCTTCCGGAATATCTGCGGATTGAGAGACTTGCACACAGAGCTCATGCCTCCCTCCAGCTTAAAGCATCTTAACAGCACAAGAGCGGAGAGGATTAGATGTACAGAGCCTGATGGATGAACGGCTTTGCACTGGGCTGTGTGCGACGGGCTGTGGCCCACGGTGGTCCATCTGCTCGGAGAGGACAGGAATACACACACCAACACGCACACCTGTCAAGTACTCTGCAGAGTCCTAGGGAGTTATCATCGGTGGCGGTGTGTAGCGGCGAACATGACCTTGACGTAATGGCTTCGGGGAATTGATACATTAGAGCAGAGGAAAGTGATGTGCGTTCTTCTATTTTCTAATCTGCAGTAATGCAGCCTTGCGGCGGGAAAAGAAGAGTATACTGAAAAACTGAATGCATAAAGTCATAAATCAAAGAGATCAGGTCTCAAATACAAATGAGGGAGCGCATTGAGGCCATGTGTAAAAAAGAGGAGAGGTAGACGGCTAGTGATAAATGAGAAAAGGGTGGAGGGGAGATACAATGAGCTCGCTGTAAAATGTATGAATGATGGAGTTAACAGAGTGAAACAGTTCAATGGCTTGTGAAAAAGCAGGTAGCCAAGAAGAACAGAAACAGAGGTCAGAGATTCGGGATAAAAAGCTGGAGAAAGCCAGTGCCAATACAATTCCAACAGGTTGAGTTTCAGTTTATAACTAAAATATGCCAAAAAGCGCTTTTCGTGAGCAAGTCATCCGGACAGGTTTTGTGAACTGGATCAAATGATTCATTGAAAAAATCTTACTCAAAAAAACAATTTGGTTATCAAAAAATACAAAAATAGACTGAAGTGATGTACAACACAATGTTTGAATGTCTGTGCAGTAAGAAATGTTAAATAATATCAATCCACTTCTGCCTTGTACGCCCCAAACAACTCACAATTACAGCAAAAATCATTAAACGTGCTATGAATTCATTCATTTGCTTTAAGACTTCTAAATGTTCAGTATGCCAAATATATTTCTCCATCGCACTTCGTTTCTCATTTCCTCATGCTTCCCTCTAACCGTTGAGGGCACATTTAGCAGCTGGGGCTTGGCAGCCCTTCACTCACCCACACATGGACCCCACATCACCATTGCCCACGCCAAGCTCACCCCCACCTGAGAGTGTCAAAAGCCAGCGCTCATCTCTCTCAACCTCTCTCCTCCAGGTCAGCAGTGCCACAGATGCACTTAAAAATCATCATCTGCTCTCTAACACAGTTATATGCTCTCCGGACCACTCTCGACACCAGCTGCACCAACACACCGCTCGGCTATAAACAGTTCAGAGCTGCAAATATATTGTCTGTTTTCCGAAATAAGCCTGTCTCTTTGCATTGGCTCAACCACCCACTTTGAGGGCAGTGGGTTGACTGAACGATTTTTGGATGACTTTGGCCTTTCATAACAACTTAACCACCTACACAAAGCTATAGACTAAACACCTGCACAGGCAGGACGGTAAAAGCAAGGTTATTCCTAAGCATTTTTGCTCCCCTTAGAGCGCCACTCGAAAGGCAGCACTTTACAATACAAAAACCGCTGATTTTGATTTAAAAAAAAACCCCTGCTCTGCCGATATGTCCTCGAAACATTGGCTGAAGGCCTACCTCTCCTAAGCAGGCACTACAAACTTGAACAAGATCCAAAAGCAGTCAGCCCACTTCACACCAACATGCTGACCCTGTTACCAGCCCTCAAGCAGGCATTCAGAAGCTGGCAGAGTCGGAGTGGAACAGGCCTGCCCCCATCACTCACCTACACAGTAACCTCTCATAGGGGTCGTTCCTCACAGCCAGACACACACTTAATCGTTTCCAATCTTCACGTGAGGTCTTCCATTCTACTTGGCCTCCCCAGAGGATCAAGTTCTCCCCCGGGGCAATTATGCTAAAGTTGAACCGATCTGGCGTGAAAGTCCTCAGCAGAAAAGAAATTGATATAAAGCAGGCCTAAGGATGACGAAGAGCAGGGCGACTCAACTTCTCAAAGCTCTGGAGCCACAAAGGAGAATCACTATAGCCTTAAGGGCTGCACTGACAATTTATACAGTAATTCTTTTATATTCAAGGAATGTTCATGTAAAAAAAAAAAGTGTTATCATTCATTGTATAACTTTCTTTCATCTGTGGAACAGAGCAGAAGGTATTTTGATTGTTTTTTCTTTTGCGTTTTATTATTATATGTATTTCTGCATGAAGAAAGTCAGTTGCATACAGATTTGGAAGGACATGAAGGTGAGTAAATGATGACAGAAAGTCATAGTCTTATATAACGAGTAATTTTATATTCTGGAAATAATAAATCTCATGTAAATGTCAATCAGATTTGAGGGAAAATATTATAGTTTCTGTCTTTATATAGCTTCAGTCTTACAATCAGGGTTAGGTGCTTCTAAACATCAGTGGTATTCACTTATTATTTTAGGGATAAGTTATTGTTAGGGTTAGATTTTAAAAAAAACAAAAGCCACAAAATAGTAAGTATAAATACAACTAATAATTAAGCACACGTATGTGACTGCACATCAGTTGAATATATTAATGTGGCAAACTGTGACCTTGCTTTGCAATAAAAAATACCTAGATACACGACCGGAGAATCACAAGTTAAACCTAAATCTGGTTTCTGGTTAAACTGAGTTTTTTACAGCTTACACATTTGAATTTAATGTGTGGCTGGTTAGAATTGCTCTTACGGCTTGATCTAATGCATTTACCTCTGAGAGTGTGATCTGACAATGAGAAAGACACTGATGAAAATATAGTAACCTTATCTGAGTACATTTTTTTGCAACCAGATGGTGTAGTTACAACATCTACCAGAAGGGGTGAACTGGACCATGCTAATGATGCTAATCAACCTCTTGGGCTGTACATGGTGATATTCAGCGTTTCTTTATGCATTCTCAATTTAAACAGCATCCACTGCTCATACAGTCTGTGATGTAATGTAATGAATGAATAGTGTAACATCTTTCATACTGTTTCACCAAGCCCATAATAACCACCATTCACCAGTGTTTTAGTCTGCCTTTACACAGACCCACATGGAGATTTTTATACCAAAATACGCAAATGGATTTCTAATGTAGTCAGAGCTTTGCTCAAGTCACCCAAGTAATTCATCCAACACTCCAGTTTTTCCCTCCGGAGTCTGTAATATGACTTTAATCACTTTAACTGCCATTTTATCGTAGGAAATCAAATTCGCTCGCGTTGTAGAAGAATCCCTCCTCTGTCTCTGTGAAATTAGGGAACAATCAAATCAAGCTCAAATGAATACTCAAGTAAGCCTTTTCCTCCTCCTCAAATGTCTTCATTAATTTACCATGAATGGCTCACTCATTTCTGAAAGACAATGAAGACAAACTAGGGAAAGACTTCAGTGAAGTGGGGATTGAAACAAGGACATAATGAGAGACAGTGCGATATGTATCAAATAGTGGAACATCTTTCTTTCAAAGCCTCTGTAATGCAGACAAAAATACATTCAATGTTGCAATGTCTTATACATAATTTCAGGCTGCACTCTTTGTTAGAATGCTTAGACTGAATCTAAATTTGATTCTGGGTCTGAAGAACTGCAGAAATTTGCGTCATAAAAGTGAGTATCATACTAGCACCAACTGCTTGCCACTGCTATTCGACTCAGGAGGAGAAGATGCCAGTTTCACTGTTACGTATTTATAACCCACTGTCTATCCGCCGAGATGCACTCCGAAGGCAATTTATTCAGAGACAAGCAGCTTTGAGAAAAGCATTATACTGGAAAGCAAATTATATGTCATCAATTGTGGTTTACTTCCAAAAGCTAGGACAAATTGCTTTCATACCAACTCTACCAGCTTTAACATGAACCGTATCCCAGACCACTTCAGAAAACTGCTCTCACACCAACCAAACCAAAGTCTTTCATCTAAAGGACAAAAAGGATTATTGTTATAACAAGAGAAACATCTCTTCAATATCTCACTTGTTTCTACTAGACAGCGATGCGATCAAATGGAAATCAAATGAAGACTTTCATTTAAAGTCCCCCTGCAGACAATAATTGTATTCTTTTAAAACTCATCTTTGAAAATCAAAAAGGTATATTTAAAGTTTTGGTTACACTTTAGATTAGGGTCCAGTTCTCACCATTAACTAATCGATTAACTACAACTTTTGCCTCAGTAAACTCCTAATTACTGTTTACTAATTGTTATTAAGGTAGTTGTTAAGTTTAGATATTGAGTAGGATTAGGGATGTAGAATATGGTCATGCAGATTAAAGCATTAATATGTGCTTAATAACTACTAATAAACAGCCAATATCCTATTAATATGCATGCTAATAAGCAACTAGTTAATAGTGAGATTTGGACCCTAAACTAGACCCTAAACTTTTTTTGTGAAAATGTCTTCATGGCTTAAAATAGTTTTGAATGTAACCACACCCTTGTTTTTATTTTGCATACGCAAAATAAATATGCAAATTAGTCCCCGCCTCCATTCAATCACACCAGCTCGGACTACCTGATCCACTCGGTCAACTGTAGTAAATGCTACACAAATGGAAATAATGGTTTAAATTCAGCCACATATGTATGAACTAGAAACTGATTCAGAAGAAGAAAAGGAAGATTAAATTATGGTTGTCTACAAGTAGATGTATCAGAATGGTAATGTATTTTATATATTGCTCTCTACAACGTAACAGTAATTGATATGATTGGCCTTTGGCTTGACTGCGTTATCAAACAGCTAATAATGTGTTGCTAATATTACACAAACCATGTTCCCGTTCACAATCTCAGAGTCAGGCAGCTGCCTTCTAAAAATCAGCATCTTTAGAAATGCATTGATCCTCATAGAAAGTCAGTGGAGAAAAGCGCCGCCCCACGCGTTGATGAGATTGGTTACATGTTTGTGACGGTGGGAAACAGCCAGTTTCAAATCGTGTTGAGACTCTCTTTGGTACACTGCATTGGGGTTAACTGATAAATTTGCACATGGTTTGTCTTAAATAACCATAAAAACTAGATTTTCACCAGAGGGGGTCTTTAAGTCTCCTGCTTCTCAGATGTTTCTCCTAGGAAAAAGGAGACATCTTTCCAAACTAAGCGTTTACAAACTTGTAGTCCAACAAAAGAGATTATTTAATGACTCCAAACGTCAAATTCACGTTTTTGTTGTTTACACAGGGACGATAACGATATCGTTTTCAAAAACTTGAATTTTGAAACCCGTTTTAAAAGGCTCCCTTTTCAGGCCCCCAAAATGCGGTTTTCTTGTAAATGAACAGCCAAAACATAAAAAGTTGTCAAGTAAACGTACCCTAAGTGATGAAGTAGACTACTTGTGGTTGTCTTCAGAGATTGTAACAAACGTTTTATACTTGTGCTACGTTCTGAGCAATAAAGTTTCCCACTGGGCTGAGAGCAGCTTTAGGTTAGATACGAGATGATTTTAAGGGAAGATAAGATGTTCTGTTCTTGTTATTCGAACAGAAAGTGCCGTAATGAAAGAAGAATGCTCACATTTGTCATGGAGTTCCATTACAATTTTTCATCCGGAAAGCGAGTGCGCTTGTCCTGTATTGGCAAGACATCCATCAGCATGTTTAAAAAGTGAAAAGAATCACAATATAATGCCTATCACTGGAATGCAGTCCTCTGATTTTCCATCTGACTGATTCTGCCTTTCTGTTGCCAGGCAGGTGACATGTTTCATTTGACCATAAACTGTGAAATGACTGGAAAGGATGAGCCTGGAATCTTTAGGCAAAATAAATATTATACGCACAAACGGCTAGTAGTAATATGCTAGCGTATGCTATCTTTTATTTAAAAACTGTAATATATACCAGTACTAATAAACTACAGTAGCATAGAAATGACCTAATTCAATTAAAAGAATATGTAGCTTTCATCTTTTTTTCAATTAAGTAAACACGGCTTCAAATTTATGTACAAAATATTTTTTTTTCCAATATTTTTTTTGTTCTTTTGAACTTTATATTCATTATAGAATAGCGAGAAAAAATGCATTTCCACAAAATATTAAGCTGTACAACTGTTTTTCAACATAATAAGGAGGATGAGGAGGACAATTGGAAAGATCATAATGACTTTATACATAATATTATAAAATGTATTTAAAATTGTGATCATTTATCTCAATATTACTGTTTTACTGTGTTTTGATCCAATAAAATCAGCCTGGGTGAGCATAATAAGATAAATAAAATTATCAAACTTTTTTTCTGGGGGTGAACTATTCCTTTAATAACTATGTTAATGTGAGTCAACTGGAATTAGTTTTAGTTTTTTTGTTTTTTTTTCAGTTACTTTATTTCAGCCTGGTGCCAGAGTCCCAACACTGTTGATATCCCTACCTTGTATTAAT